>JACJUY010002484.1:57829-89261 GCA_014220935.1 Platorchestia sp. MABIK | reverse complement strand
CTTCCAGTGATGCATGCAACGCATCGTTGTTTTTAGCTAAGAACTCCGCCTGTGCAACACACACACATTGAACAGAAGGTAACAATGGAAGTAACGTAATCATCCCTTTTTAAACCACTCTTGACGTCGACCAATCTTTGTTTCACCAACATCTCTACAACATCTAGAGCTGTCTTTCGGTCAAGAATCTCTGAGTAAAATTTTCTCGAATAACTATTATGTTCCTCTCAGTATAAGATAAACTAAATTCCAAACAATGGTATAATAAAATTTAGATATCAATCTATGATATTACGAAATCTAACAATAGCATATTTCGTCATCGTTCCAATGACATCAATAATTATTTATGAGCACAAATTCAACTAAAGAATAAAGAAATAGTATAACGCTAAGGCAAATCATGAAATTACGATTTTATGACTTTAGAATTCCGCTCTCATAATTATGTACCAAAAAATAATGCACTACCAGAGATTCTCATGCGTACGCATATTTAAGAAACAATAGAGAGACCAATAAATGTCCTAATTAGTATAGTTGCAGCGACATATATGCAAGTTTCTTACTGTCCCCTCATACAAAAATCTGCATCACAAGAAGAAACGCGAAAATTTCCTTGAAACAAACTTAAATCTGTAATAGATTAAAAGCCACTGAATTGATGCAGAATTGTGATCACAAATTTATTGAAGTAGGTACTCCTCGAACCATTCTCGTTAAATAAATAGTACAAGAAATATTCTTTATTTACATAAATAGCCCTGTACACATTCTTCAAATAGTTTGGATTAGATTAGATTAGATTATTAGTTAGTTTAAGCCTCCCTATCCGCTACAAAGGCGATCCAAAGAGAGGAAGGAAGAAGGCACCATTTAGTATGGAGTTAAGGGAACGCGGAATCCATGCAGAAAGGGCATAGAAACAGTAAGATAAGAAAGAAGTTCATGAAACAAGATCAAAGTTGAAGAAGAAAGTAGTAGGTGTTGAGAAAACAGGACAGCAGTGAACCGAAAAAAAGTTGGTCCGTAACAAAACAAAAACCTATGTTATTTTAACAAAAAGAAAGCCTACCTAACCTTTAGCTCGGGCCCTCACATTGCCCCCCTGGGAGCGCTAATTCCCATAGATACAATAATTGTATCCCCCTGAGGGGTCTTCAAATAGTTATTGAAACACTTTTAATGTATATGAATAGCCTTTGAAACATTATTTATTTAAATAGTCCTCAAAACATTGTATTTCTAAATAAATATTCTCTGTAAAATTCTTTGTTTACATCCATATCCTTGAAGCATTTTATCCAAATTATTCTTTTCACATTAACAGCACCGAAAGCGATCTCAAGAGAATGAAGAATAAGAACCATTTAAGAAAGACTGCAAAAAGAATGACTGTTCCCACAAATGAAATACCGCGCATAAAAACAGCAATAAGGAAAAGGAAGAAAAGACAAAAGAGAGATAGCAAAGAAGGCATGAAAATGTAAAGGATCAAAGTTAGCACGAAAGTTTCAAGTTCGGAAGGCATATCTATGTAGACCCGAGGTCACTCACAGTGTCCCCTTGGCGTCGCAAGTCCCCAGAGCAGAAAATAAGCAAACACCAATCAATTCAAAGCTATCGTTATCCTAAGCCCACGAGGGGATTCAAATAAATAGTTCTTAAAACATCCCTCATTTAAATAGTCCTCGAAAAATTCAAATAATCCTCGAAACAGCCTTCGGGAAATGACCACCAGACGGAGACGAGGACTAAGCATCATGTCTCACAGTCTGGTAGCAGACAGCGCCGGCGAAGTGGCGTATGAGAAAGCCCTCGTCGTCGCGTATCTCCCTGTGGTCCTTGAGCCTGCTTTTGCGGGGCAGCGCGAGTCGGAAGTGATTGGTGTGGTGCTGGTGGCACATGGCCGTGAAGTGGCTGGGGGACGGTTTAGGTAGCTTGTGTTCCTCGTCCAGCAGGCTGATGAGACCAACGCCCTTGGCTTCGATCAGGTCTGGAGCAAGAAAATGAACCGATATCTAGTGAGGTTCTCTACACTCGGGGATGCCCAAGTGTTTGGCAATCATTCTTTCGATTTCTAGGGAGGCTCTGCTGCGCTATAAGCAGCAGAGCAGAGTTTGGTAAATCAGTCCTTGTGTGAAGAAAAAAATACGTTTTCCCATTTAGAAAAGAAGATAGTCCCATGACACAAGTATGCGCCATATTTATGGAATACAAACCATATACGGAAGCAGCAATCATTACAACATCTCAAATGCTAAAAACTCACATTACGTCACTGAAAGAGAGAGAGAGAATACCAGGAAACATGTAGTCAGTCTATGATTCAAGTTAAAAATAACTAGGAATAAATTTTTAATCATTCAAAACCCTAGCTCCGCACCAATGCAGTCCTGATTGTCGACGTATGAGATTTTCTTGACTCCGAGACCTTCCTTCTCGTAGATCTGCTGCTCCTCCTTCAGGATGCGCTCGTTGAAGAACTGCTGCAGCTTCTCGTTGCAGTAGTTGATGCAGAACTGCTCGAAGCTGTTCACAGGGAAGTACTCTGCAGAATGGACACATTCATTAACATTTCCTCTCTTATCGTGATTAAAATCGACACATTTAAACAAAACGCGTCTGAGTTTAACTAAAGTAGTTGTTTCAAAGTTTACTTTCATATTAATTAATAAATAAATTTCTGATGCTAACCTCATGAGTCCAAGTTCATATCATGAACTATACAATCGCTTTTCAAGAAATATTCGTCATGTTCATTAAAAATGAATTGAATTGAGAAAGGGTTTATCTGAGTATTTAAATAACGATTCCATCAATTTAAGCATTTTAACAAGTGATCAATTAAAGCATTTTTAACAAATTATTTCGGAACCTGAGTTACTCTATTTGATTTTTGACCATGACTATGTTGAACATGGATCTTTCTACAAAATCAATGACTCACGTGCACGTATTCGGAAAATATATCCTCATAACAGGAAGGTAATTGAATTCTGAAAACGATCATATGCATTGTAAAGCAGTTCATTGCTTTGATGAAGTGCATTTGATTTTGGAAATGCTACACATGTTACGATAATACCACAGACATCCGGCTCCCCAGAAGTTTCTACGAGGTATGCATCAAAAAGGCGCCAAACTGCACAGTTATACCACACGCTAATGGGTTCAAATGGAAAATGAGCCTCAAAATAAATCAACCCTGATATTAAAAGACAGTAACTCGGTAATTAATTAAATCATTTCTGTGCAGTTTCTATTACAAGAAGCGCATACGTGACACATTGAATGGTCCCGTTTAACACCAGAGTTTGGGTAGTCGTGGCAAACCAAAAACCACGAAAGCCAGGATTGGGTCTGATCCCGTGATCTGTACCTCTCCAACGCTAGAAAAAGTGCGAAAACGCTAAGCAGTCGACTAGAGAGCGTCCCCATGCAAAATGTTACGGGTGTGTAAGGTCTCCATCAACTCTAACAGCATACATTATTTTCATTGAAAGGTAGGTAGACTTGTTATATCTGTCACAAAACGTCAAGTCCCTCGTTAATTTGCATTAACGAAGAAATCTAAAGCCCGGGGTGAGGATTGGCATTCCTCCAATACAATATAAAGGGAATAATTTCTCTCAATCTCTCAAGCATTTTTGTAGGGCTGAGTTCCAACCTTAAGAATGCGTCCTTTCGGCCTCAGAGGGTATCCAATCTATCAACCCCTTGGCTACCAGTTGTCCAAACCGTTGGACACATACATCGCCTCAGTGCACAAGCACCACAGAAGCGCAACACCCTTGCACAAGCTGAGCACACAAACTCTCAGCACAAACACACCACTTCACTAACGACCGACATAAAAGCACATGCCTGAGACATAATTGTGAGTTCGATAACACAACCAAGAATTACACAAAAAGAACATTACATGAACCTTGAATAAAAACAAAAAAAAATTATTGCAAAGAATTCTATAATCCGATGTAAATTATTCGTTACATCCCCGCCTGCGTTAATGCAAATTAACGAGGGACCTAGCGTCTCGCAGAATCATAAATTTAACATGTTGAGTATGCTCCCGCGAGATGGCACTGCGGAGGCTTGGCGCCGGGCCCGTTGTTGGCTGGCTGAGAGTCCGTTGGCAAGTATTTGTGATCGTGAGAGATTCATTGCATGCGTGCTCCGCGTATTGTCCTCAGAGTGTTGTTATTTGGCAGTTATGACTGCGGCATCGTTAGTCTGTGACTGTAGATCAGACGGAGCCTTGTGCGGAGAGTGGTCCGTGGGTTGGGCTCGAGGCCAGGCAGCTGTGGTTTGTAAGGGGTGGAGGAGACCACGAAGCAGCAGAGTTACAGTGCAGTGAGGCTGCACGAGGTTGCTTTTGAGGTAAGCCAGTGCGCGTGTAGCCGAGCTATGTGTTCGCGCACGGTATTATTTTATTTTTAGACCACATGTGTTTTTCCTTGGTTTAGTCTAACCACAAACATGATGTTTCTACGATATTAATAAATATGAGCTTCATTTTACTATGAGTGAAATAACGTTAATTGTTATTATTCATCTGTATTATCGTTCATTGCCGCCTTGAAAACATGTTTAACAGTGCTAATAATATTCATTTCATGTCCGGTTGTCATGTGAGTTCAACACTCATTAGTCCGGTTGTCAGAAACTCTACTGTACTACGGAGAAAGTTCTCTTGGAAGGAGGTAGTATTCTCTCTATCATAGAAATTACGAGTACAAAAACTGTCCAGTATATAAAACATGGGGAAGACGCCAAAGCCAAAAATGGCTAGTGATACTGTGTGCTAAAATCATCACACGCACCATAAGCAGTAAAAATACGACTTCAAACCGCAAGTCAAATTTTTGTTTAAATACGCAGAATTCATTTTGAATCTTTCTCAAAATGAAATCGAAGGAATAAGTCGACGTTGGCGAATGAGACAATCTTTTAGGACACATAGATACTCAAACATTGAACTTCCAATAAGAAATAGGGCAGGTTTGGGAGGACTCAATTGCATTCTTTGAGGTGTTTCACAGAGTAAATTATTAAGATCCCTAAAGACAAAGCCAGAAGAAATAAACAAAGTGAAGTGAATACGGTGGCCATTCTGTTTTGAAACTAAAAAAAATGAAATAATGAACAAGCAAAAGAACTTTAATAATTATATTGCTTAGTACAATAAATATCAGTACTTCGAACACGTGAAAAAAACTCTGATTCGGTGAGAAAATCAGCAGCAGTGGTTTCAAGAAGTATCAGGCAATCTATCGAAACGCAAGCACAAGTTTTGCTCACTTCAATTCTCCTCTCACCAAATCCAGCAATGTCGAGGACGCCGATGTAGTACGCAGAGGACGAGAAGGGGATGCTCTGGTTGATGCGGTGCACGATGTAGTCGAAGAGTTTGCTGTACATCGCCTTGGCGAGCGCGTCACGGCCACCTCGAGCCTCGTGTATTTTCAGAGGCACCCTGCACACCAGTTTTTGTGTGTTAACGAGCTTCTCTTTCTCGATACCGTAAAAACATCTTGCAACGCAGGGCTGCTAGACTGGCTTTTTCTCTGACCAAGATTCTCAAAGTTGGTCTTTTAGAACTTAAGTTTAAGTCAACTTGAAAATTTTATCGAAAAGATCAATCTTAGAAACCTGCTGCATAGCATAAATTCATAAAGCTAACATGCTAGGATTAGTATTAATAAAATCCTGAAAAAAAAAACCAAAACCACCCGAAAGAGAAATTTTAAAAAAACTATGTGTGTTTCCCAGCCCTTTCAGGTGTTTTTTGAGAGGGTTTTTAGTGCCAACCCTACAACATGCTCCTCCACCTCCTTGATAGCGCCACCACGAGCAGGTAAGACTACTAGAGATAGCAGCGCATGTTATACAAGACAGCCCTGCGCAAACAATTGATGTGAAATACTCCCTGAACCTTAGAACCCACTTTGACACCAAGTGGCATTTCCACATTCCGTTTCTATAGGTTATGTCGAAGCTGAGCAAGACTTTTCCAAGTGCTTCCAGAAAGAACTTGTGCGAGTTCTTTACAACGAGAGCCCATATTTTGCAGCACAGTTCGAGCACAGAGCATCAGAGGAAAGTCCAGGAAGGTATCAAGGCATTCCGAAATGAAGCACAGCGATGACACAGTTTTGAGTGCAAGAGACAAGAGAAAGAATTGCAGGCTTGGCCGTGTGCAATTACATAGATTTGACCGGGAGGTCTAGCCTCCAGGTACTCACATGATGACAGTGCCCCTGGACCCCCCCTGTGACTCAGGAGCCCTGGTTGTCGGAGGTAAACGTGTGTCATTCAGAGACAACGTAAAAGCTAATAAAAAACCTTTTCAGAAAATTAAAAACGAAGAAAATCCCGAGAAATTCAATCATTTTTTCTAAGAAAACGTTTTGGAGTCCCGCTCCATCATCAGTTCAAAAAATAATCATTGCGTTTGAAATTAAAGATCAAAGTACAATGAATTTTACGCACTAAAAATATATCATGAGAGTCAAAAATACAAAAAGAGTATTTTTAACTTTGTATTTTTTACTCTCATGATGTACCTTTAGTACGTAAAATTCATTGTACGTTGATCTTAAATTTCAGATACAATGATTATTTTTTGAACTGATGGTGGAGCGGTTCTCCGAAACGTTTTCTTAGAAAGATGATTAATTATCTCGGAATTTTCTCTGTTTTTAATTTTCTGGCAAGGTTGTGACTAAAGCAAACCACTGACGTGTTCAGATATATTAATAAAGAACCTTTATAGAAGAGGACAGGAAAGAGAGACAAAAGAAATAATTCAACAAAGACATCGGGAAATCACCAGAGAAATTCAATTAACTAGCATAACAAGTACTCTATCAGTAGACGCAGAGTGACTTCACAATATCTAGGTTAAATTATGCTATCCGATGTCACAAAAAGTGATAAAACCCGAGTATTAAACACTAACTGCGACACATTTTAGTGAAATCATCACTCGTCCCGTGTTGTAATTACATCCGCAGTCATATTACGTTCAACGATTGCGAAACATTCCGGAAACTCATCACATCGCCAGCCGTCAACCAACGTTGCCACGTCAGCCGACCAAGATCCAAACAGCCATAAAATCATCACTTTGGATCCCCCTGTATCATAATTACGCTACCGTCACTCAACCAGAACTACGCGAGGTAACCCCGTCTCAGAACCCTAGACAAGAGGAATGGCGACGCAAGCTCACATGATTACGGTGCCTTTGAGGCCGCCCTTGCTGGTCTGCATGACCCTGGATAGCAGGGCCTGGTTGAGGTGGCCCGGATCTACCCCCAGCAGCCCGGCGCAGATGCGCAGCGCTTCCGTGCTGCTCGGGCACACACGGCACCCTCCTGCACACGCCAAGCTTGAATCATACCTAGCGCTCAGATTAGGGCTGGTGAAAGGAACGCAAATGAAGATAATCACGGATCATTATCTCAGAGAGGTTTACGTTCAAAGAGGCACCATGACGAGGATGCAAAACTTTGGTGTCTTGTTTGGCACAGCTTGCTACTTTGGAAAAAGAAGACACAAGCATCTCGACTAGATGAAAAAATGAATTGAGATTTAAGTTAGGTTTTGTTCACTATTTTGAACATACATCTCACACTCAATGAAAATCTAATCGAAAGGTTTTGCCTATGATATTTAATGGAATGAGTACGTCTTAAACAAAATTGATTTACGAAAAAAATGCAAGAAAACTACAACAGTTAAATGAGAAATCATTAAAAATGACATGAAAAAGGAAGCAGTATATTTTATATATAGTTACTGATTGGAATTTTATTTGATTCTTACTAAAAATTGATAAGGCACCTCCACCAAAAATTTTACTACCTATTAAATATATGAAAATTACCGGCTCCTGAAGCAAAAGAATTCGATAGAATTTCAAACACAACCACAACCCAAACTAAAAAACACTTCCATTGAGTAGTTAGCAAATCAGCTAAACAGAACAGCAAACACATGCACACACCAACATTTCAGAAGTTGGAATAATGCCAAATTACCCTTGGCGTCGTCAGGGTTGTCCTCGAACTGGATGTTGCCGAGATGGAGCACGGCGGCGACGGTGGTGTAGATGGAGAGGCGCTCCTGCCCCCCCAGCCCCAGGTTGCCGAGCGCCTTGTCGAGCGCTGCGAAGTTCCGCACGTCGTCGAGGATGGGGTCCTTCAGAGGTCCGTTGGCCGAGTGGGCACTGCTCACGCTGCTGTTCGACAGCTTGCTCTGGGTCTCCTTCGACACGAAGTACTGCGTGCAGCCGTGACGCAAGTACTGCAACCCAAACTGTCTTTAGAGCAACGATAACAAACCTGCTGAATGGTTTTGTGATACTAAAGTCTGTTGAATAGTTCTGTAGTGCAGCGTAAAGACAAATGGTATTTAGGGACTGAAATTTCAAAAATTAGAGAATTGGAGACAAATATTACCCCCACAAACGTTGTGCAACACGCGATTAATGCACAAGAGTCGCTCAATCCAACATTGGGGATTTCGAGAATTGCACAGCCGATATGATAGCTCTATTTATATTTTGTGCACAGAGGCATTTCAAATTGATGCAAACAAACAAATATTCACAACAAGCATCGCCAAGAAGTAAATTTCCCAGAAGAAAAACCTGAGTTATGAGTCGTAGGAAGACCAGTTTTCAAACACAACTTCAACGTACTTGAAAAAAAAATGTTCATGATCAAGTATCGACGTACCACTCGCAACCTCCTCTCTTCAATTCTTTGTTCCATGTATCCACATTCTTCCTGATAGTGGCACGCGATAAAAGCAAAGCAGCAGGAGTGGTAAGTGTGAGAAATGTATTCGTGATCGTTGAGTTAACCCGTAACAGCCCCACGTGCTATATGTGGCACTCTCACTAAAAATGCTAACACTATTTTTTTCCCGTCGAATTTGTGCCTTTATGCTTTTTTGTAGCTTTCTGATGGGTGGCAGTTCCGCCCCATTTTGATGTTGGTAATAGATGCTAACATCAATCTAGTATCAGTGGTGGTAATATTGGGAATTTGAGTTAAAAAATTGGGCTAAAATGGGTTAAAAACATAGCCCTCACACAGAGATATTTTCCCTAACGTTTGTGCTGAGAATTTTCCGCCGAGTTGGAAGCGAGTGCACATCACCTCGAAGTTATCAGGATTGGAGAGCCTGAGCTTGCTGCGCAGCTCATCAGGCGCGCCTGCGCAGAGCTGGTAGAAGATGTGGTAGTTGCGCTCGAGCGTCGACTGGCCGACGATGCGACTCTTTTCCAGCAGGTAGTGGGAGATGAAGCCGCCCACCACCAGGTGCCTGCACACGCGTCACTCGCTTTATGTTCTCCTAAATGAGCAGTACTCTCTTGTATGTAATGCAGTTATCAAGCAGTTAGTGCGAGGTGAAACCATTCACCACCAGATGCCTGAACACGCGCCACTCAGTGCAAGTTCAGCTCAAACATCATGCGTCTCACGTGGAGTTCTCCTCCAACATTAAAAGAAATGTAAATTAATGTTGTGCCCATAAAATATACTCTACTACATATTACTGAAGCAGCGTGTGCTCATAAAATACGCTAGCGTAAAAGAAGTACACTCTACTTGAGAGGTCATCAGAAATGACAAGGTTATATGTGAATGTACCAATTTCTTTGCTCTAACTATGAGTCAAGTCGCTAACATTAAGCTAACTACGTAAACATTACAGTGACAGAGGGACCTTATGGGTTACTCAACAAACTCATTGTCATGATGATTTCACAGAAATATACTGTACTTGTCACCCCACAACGCTATGCCGGAGAGTTCCTTGCTTTAAAATCTCAAATAATACATTATATATGTACAGCAAAAGATGTTTATAGCAGTTCTAGAAATTTAGAAGCTAAACATTATGTTCGAAACAAGACTAAAGTATAGTGAATTTTAGTACCATCATTTATGTATGAAATATAGTCTATGCAAAATTAGTTCAGCCACAGAAATGAAGTTTTATTCTATAGCTCGATAAGTCCTTACAAAATCGGAGAGGAAGTGAAACAAGTCAACACAATAGTGCAGCAGCTCACTATGTGAGCAACAATGAAATTAGCCATTGTTTATCATACAAAGTCATCAGTTAGAATGAATGACAGGAATCAACCAGCTAGGAATATTCCTTAAAAATTTGACAGTTCAGTAAAATTTAGCGAGTACAAAGCCCACGCGCGGAGAAATACTTAACAATTCAGCAGTTAGGCATAACAACTCGTGATTTGTAGCTTCTGCAGTATCCAAAAACCTTACCTACTCACAGAACAGAATGAAGAAAATAACGATGGATAATTCTACATAATTAAGAAAAATGTATGTTTTGGTCCGAGTGTATAAAATGTTTTTATTCTGTCTCTGTCGGAAGCAGGCTGGAGGCTTAAATCGGGTGCATCTAATATGAATTAGGTGTATCTAATGGACATGAAAAACATTGATCTTGGCTGCGTATACGTTTATGAACGAGCGGCAGATGAAGGACAGGATTTTATGACGAAGTAATGAAGAAAGAACAACACTCTCGCTCCTCAGCTTCGGAAACCTCTATAAAAACGAGAGCCTGATGGCCGATCATAAAGTTATTGGAGAGTGAACCAAATCTGGTCCCTTTTCTACCCTTTTGATTATACACGGCACCGGGCAAGCCTGAGTGACCGCTCAAGGTTGCCCTATCCCTTACTCGCCCCTCTCCCTCTTTGGTTGTGCCCCCTTTGTTGTCTCTTGGTCGCAAGACAGAGAGGACGGAGTCGAAAGGGTGGGAAGGCAGATTTGAGTAATAGACTCGTTTAGTTTTCAAGTATTGAAGTGAGACGATAGATCTCAACCGGAGCGAGACTAAGGTTATCAGGGCTCGATTTCCTGGATAGTGGTCGAGGGCTAAGATTCGAGGGGCTCTGGTTTCAATATTTGTTTAGCGGTAGCGTGTGAGTCAAGTAGTGGACCGTAAATAAACTAAAGTGTTGCTAAAGTCGCTGTCTTCGTTCAGATTGTACTGGGTTGTATGTCAGGTGCCACGCGCGTGCTCGCTCCCCTCCTCCGCACTTGCCTCATTGACCAGTTAAGTTTTGTAGTTGGTATTTCAGGTGTGTCATTACCCTCAGCTCGCACGAACCACAACAGAAACACGCACCTAGAAACCCGTACTCGGTCAGCGCTACCGAAGTTGTTTGCTGGAGGAAGTAGAGGTTGGGCGTCAAGGTTAACGTTTACGCGCCGACGTCCAGCCGTAATTTCTAGGACTTCCTAAATTCATAACCTTAAATTTGAGACGAAAGTCTTTGGTGGCAGCAACTTTTATTATCTTTCTGATATTTATATTGACTGTAAAGAGTTCATTCATTTACAAAGAATTGCGTGATATCATCGCACAAAGAACTTTGTTCAGGCCAGATTCTTTACAACGCACACAAATCACAGTAAACAAAATAGTCAGAGAAAAAACGAACACGCTAGGTATGATACTGGACTCACTTGTCACTAAAGTGGATCTCGATGAACTTGCCGAACCTGGAGCTGTTGTTGTTGCGAGTGGTCTTGGCGTTACCGAAGGCCTCAAGGACAGGGTTAGCTGCTCACACAGACACCGACACCAATAAGCGCACACAGTCAGTTAGCTCTTACAAAATATGAGCGAGCACACTAACAGGGAGACAAACACAAAGATCTAAGCCACCAGCAAACGAAACGTTTTTCAAGCATAACTCAGGGTAGTTAATGAATAACGTTAGCACCAAACTCATCATTAGTCACGGGAAACGGTGTTGATAACGAATGCATGAGGCTAAGCTTCATGATGCCTCAACAATCTCGAGCCAAATTCAGTGAATTACGTTAACGGGGCACACTACCCGTATTACACAGGCAGGCTGAAGTGCTGTGGTACTCAGAACCCATGTGAGGCTAGTGACCGATGTACCACACAGGCTAGTAACCAACAAATAAGCAGGAATGATCCGACTGATCATGAGTCGTGTCAAAAATATCCCAACTCTATTGAACAAATGGCTCTTTTTGTAGTCATGATGTCACATGAAACAGTGAATATAGTAACGAGGCCGGAATCATCTGACAATGAAATTTTATTTCCCTATCTAACAAATTTTACGAGGAATTATGGTGAATAAACGATAGTAGAATAAACGATAATTATGGTGAATAAACGATAGTAGAATAAACGATAATTATGGTAAATAAACGATAGACTGGCTTGATAATGCCTCAGCATCTACTTCAAATGATGAAAATCTGATATGAGACAAATCACACGATGTTACTTCACACGATGGGCCATATGACTGAAAGCTACAAGCACATTAGGCTGGCCCAAAACCTCCTCCACGGCCACAACACAAAAAAGCGAAACCACGATGTTTCTACACACTGTGCACTGAGTACCCCTGACTACCTCATGACTGAAGTCATTTGACTAACCCTAACCGACTCCTACATCCACCTCAAGGCGTAAAATTTTGTCAACTCACCGTCCAGAATTTTCTGCTCGAGCTCGCCCATCTTGCTGCCCCAGCTCTCGCAGAGGTAGCGCAAGATATACTTGGTGGACTCCGTCTTGCCGGCCCCTGACTCGCCGGACACGATGATGCTCTGCGACTCCTTCAGCACCTTCATGTCTCGGAACGCCTTGTCCGCTGTAGAGGGAGAACAACTCAAGTTCACCGCCTTTGTGCTATAAGAGGGCTCCGAGAGAGTCACTTTGATGACATCTATGTTAGTACGTTATTGTGGTTAAATTTGTGCTATGAGAGGGCTCCAAGAGCCTCATTGTGATCAACGTGTACTATTTGAGTTCTCCCAGTGCGTCACGGTGAACAAGCTTGTAATAATTCATGTAGAAAGCAGGCTACGATAATCTCAAAACAATTGATGTTAGTTCTTATACATGTCATTATTATGAACCCAAACTTGTTTCTAAAACATCTGCTAAAAATAATCAGAACATGACATCAATGACCGCAGTGATTGAAACATTTACTGCGTGGAATTAGGATGAACCTTAGTTTATAAAATACAGCAAAAAACAATCCGTCAATGAGGTTCATCACAAGGTTTTCCTGACGGCAAACAAACGCCTGCGAGACACATAAGGTCAAGTCATTATTCTATAATGAAATCCATATTTCCACTGTGCATGATAATTCAACCACGATTCTACTATAATTCTATTCATGATTCTATTATGCTAAGTATCATTTATAAATACTTCTAATTAACAGAAAAAATGAAAGAAGCTTTGCGACAGACCTGCGTAAATTTGGATGATTAATATGATGAAATAATGAAAAAATAGAAAAATCAATACATCACCAATGAAAAGGACACATCATTCTATGATTTTTGACAAAACAAGGTAATGAGACTGTAGACTGACTCAGAAACACAACATCCACATGGCTTCAGACGTAAAATGAATTTGCTCTAGTTCTCAGTCGCTTGAGGCTCAAGCAAGACCTAAAGAAAATAAACACTCGCTGAAGTAGCAACATTGCCTACGATTGAGAGATAAGAGTTCCTTCACACGGGATGGCACGACGTTCGCTCACCAATGGCGAAGACGTGCGGTGGCATCTGGCCGAGAGACTTGCCCTGGTACTTGTGGATCGTGTCCAGAGTGTACAGGTTCTTCACCTCGAAGTACGGGTTGACGGCGATCAATATGTTCGCCACGTACGTCTGCAGGCGATTTTTTCAGGTTATCAAGGAATGCTTTCGTGAACATTTTACGATTAATACGTATGTTTAACCCATTACCCTCCGTCCAACAGAAGGAATGCTCGTGAAAATCGTTTATGTTTTGAGTCTCTTCACATAACGTACAAAAACAAAAACCATCATTTACGAAACAAGTGGGGGACGCTCTGCTAGTTCGAACCAACAGTAAATGTTAATATGAGGTTGAACCATCGAATTCCACAAGCCAACGGCCACTACACATTCCGCCAAGCCGAAGCGTCTTCGGAGCGAGCAGCGACGCCTAGCCGAGGATATGCTAGACGCTGATGCTGAGAAAGGTTCTTTTGTAGTGATTTACTTCAAGGATTCCAAAACTGTCTTAGCAGTTTTTCTAGCATCATAACTCATTGACTTCTATTCTTTTTAAAATTTCACTAAAATGAACTTAAAAAACTAATATTTCGATTTTTTAAAAAACTTAGGCCTAAATCGAAAAAGTTACACGAGGATAATTCGCCTTTTTTTAAATACTAATATTCCCAAAATTTCAGAATAATCGAATAAAAAAATAATAAAAATGGGTTTTCCCCCTTAATTCAAACTGATCTCGCAGAATGTGGGCACTTGTTTCAAAATAGCGTATAAAAAGACACGTAAAATGAGGAACAGTGATACTACATCGAAGGCGGCTACCTGGAAGCGTGCGAGGAAATTTCAGACGATGGAAGTTACGTCTTTTGTAAGATATCAGAGGGAGACACAATTGATTTGGACCTCACGTTACATTACTCGAACAATGGTGGTTAAAATACATGGAAAGATCACCAGTTACTAATTTTTGCTATATCTCATAATTCGCTCATGCATGATAGATCGAATTCTGGGACAGCGCCTCAGCTGTTGGAGACACAGAGCACATCAAGCTATCTAACACAGAGCCAGCAGTCAGGGAGGGAGGGGGGCGACTCACGTAAATTTTGTCCTTGTTGTAGCGCACGCGCACGTTGTGCAGCAGGGTTGCCTCGTTGAGGTACATCAGCGCACCTGGAAACGTGTACCAATTTTAATACAAAAAGTTACATTTCTTACTGCACAGAAAAAATAACGAAAATATTGTTAATGCTCCATCATAACAACTTGGAATCACTGATAAAACTAATGTACACCGTTTTGATCGTCGGGAGTATTCCTTTTGTGCGATCTGAATAATTTAATTGAAAATGGTAAACACATAATACGCGCGTTTTTTGCCCTAGAATAGTAAGCCATATTAGAACATTATTGACATCATTGATATCACTATCCCTCAAAATAATATGCAACCAAGTCCTCATCTGAGTCTCAAGTCAACATCCTTACTATAAACCGCACAATAAAAAATAGCACATTACAGTTATCGATATCTCTCATTTCAATCTCATAAAATAGAATAAAAACGGCATTGCAGATATCAGCATTCTTTAATTAACCATCTTACAATGGAAAAACAATATATTACAGCTAATGAATACTTTCAAATCATGCTCGCACACTAAAACGAAAACACGCTACAGCTGTTAACATCCATCATATTATCCTCACAAAACACACATCACTGTATTGCAGCTATCGGCATCATGCTCACGCCATCAGGGTATAGCAACTACCAACATTTTCTACCCACAGCTCATACACAAGGCACAAACTCACAGTTGTCGTCGACATCCTTGTTATCGTCGTCCTCAGCGGGGTAGACGCGGTCGTACGAGACTGTGATGGGCTTGGCGTTGCGCTGCTTGGTGACAGGCTCAACAGTCACCCCCTCAGGGTTCAGGTCCACGATAGAGCCCAGGATGAACCCGTGCACCGGGTCCGTGACCCACACCTTCTGGCTGCCTCCGCCCTCCATGCCCTGCAACGTAAGGTCTCGTGAGTAATGAACTAACTCGAGGGAAAATAAGCTTGCTGCTTGTTAGCGATGGTGAAATGGTCTGATAAGTAAACTCCGCGGATACTAAGCGTACTGCATGTTTACGAGGAGGAAATGGTCTGATGAGCAATGACGGCAAACTTTGTGAAAATTACGCTCGACGGTGGAATGGTCTTACAAGATCCACTACAGGCTCTTGCAACAAATGCAACTGATGAAGCGGTGGGAAGCAAGGGTTTTGGAGGTGCGCCAAAATCACCATGGGCAAAGAACATCGCATCATTATTGGAATCCATCTAATATTGGAAACCAGAGAGAATGATTTTAGAACTATGGAATTGTGAACTCATCCATTACGATGCTGAAAATACCCCGACATACGACATTGAAAAGTAGCCGGGAGCGACTTCAGTGACTCCTGCTGATCCGTTCCTTCAGTTTAGATATCAAACATGCAATCACGTTCTTTTCATGCAAAACTTTCAGGTCTTTTCTCTCGTACGTTCATTCTTTAACCTTCAAAACGAATTGTGACAAAGGAAATGAGAACTTCAATACAACTGAATAATACCCAAATTTAGGGACATCCGAAAAAATATAGAGTACAAAGAATCACGAAACAATGTAAATTAGCAAAGATTTTCACCAGCTTAAGAATCTTTAAATAGCTATGGCCAAACCCAAGGCTGCCTATAACTTGCAAGTAATACATGAGAGCGTCTAGAAGGAGATGCATGTGAAGCTGCAATTTGAGGAGCCTGGCAAGTAAATGACTAGTCACGCTGTGATTGTAATTGATAGCTTATCAGACACCAGAGCCGGGAACTGAAGCTAAAATGATGGAGGACCTTGTCCTGATAACGATACGAATCGGTCAACATCACACGCAAGCAAGCTCATCAAGTTTTCATTTCCATGCGTTGACTAAGCCAAGCACAGTAAAACTGCTCAGATAGTCTTTGATCCGCGGCCGTGTTCGAGGCAAAGGAAAGTTCTCAAATCAATGGCAGAAGGAATTTTCTCGTCAGGCACTAGAGTCACAGATTTCATCAACTAACGCACGTTGAGCGTACGCGTTGAAGGGTTACCGTGATTGGTGGCGCTTAGACAACGCAATCGCTAAAGAGATCGCTAGAATTCAACTTCTAGATTTCAATCTATACGCGAGAGGGAGGCTAAGTATAGCCCCAAAACAATTTCCGCGCCGAAACTCTCTTGAAGCTTTGCAATCAAATTAGACAACTGGTTGCTTAGAGATCGAAATGAAAGAACAGCAATACGAAAAAACACCATAAAGTGAATCACAAGCTACACAAGAGTTGAAGACGAACAAACCAGTAGTTTCACTATGCAGAATATGAAACTGAAGTTGTACTTCAGAGAAGAATAATGCTAGAGTATCGTGTCACTGTAGGAGTGAAGCAATCGCTACACTCGAAGGAATGATAAAGCAAGTGGTACGCTCGACGGAAGAGCAAAAGAGGAGAACGACTCCCTTCACAAAAGACAGACAATAAAAAAAAAAGCGTGACGCGCCGGCATCTCGTCACGCTTCGATGTTTGCTAACTAAAAACAAGTTCAAGAACGTGCATTTCTCGGTGGAAGATAAGTTTCTGTTCGCTACACACGAGAAATTTTCGTATTCCCTACACATGATCGATGAAAATGCGATGAGGCTCAAGACTCAGCTCTTCAAGTTAGATTGAATATGAAACATACTTACCACTAAATATCCGTTTTATGTGAAAAAGCATTGCAGTCATTGCGTCAAGAGGAAAAATTTTCGTGACTGACACACTAGAAGCAAGCTCCATATTAAGCAAGTCATTATTTACTTCAATATATACTTGAACGCGAATAAAAAATTACTTGTTTCCCTCACATAACTAACGTCAAGTCTAAATACTGTAGGAAAATAGGTAGTCTGCTGTACACTCTAAATAACTGTGGAACAAAAACGTTTTCAAGTCATTACCCACTGCAAGAGTTTCATTACCCACTAGCGGGTAAATCACAACAGTTTGGGAACCTTTGCACTACACCTTCCCCATAGAAACAGCAAGATTGGAAGAAGTTCAAGAAACAAGATTATTAAATAAAAAGTGAACATGAAAGTAATTGGTGCTGATAAAGAAAAGAGCACCAATGAACCGAATGAGGTGATTCGCAACAAACCTAAAATGTTTACTACTTCAACAGAAGGCCTACCTAATCTTCGGCTCGGTAGCTCAGCTCTTGCTTTTAGGAGCGCTAAGTCCCGAAGATGCAACAGTTGTACAGCATTTAGAGGAATTTTCTTCAGCTACCCGAGAAATGAACAGAGCTATCATATTTCGCACCGCGATATTGTGGCCACCTTCATCTCTCGGACAGTTGGGCAGAATTCACGGAAATATACTACCCCCGTAAACTAAATTTGTACACAACTCTAACAATGAAATCCCTTGAAGAAACAGTAATTCGCACCGCAGGAGTAACTGGCGACCAGCTCAGCTATTGCGCCCCCGACTCCCATCCCATCCGATGGCAGCCACGCTCGGTGGCGGCCACTCGGCGCACACGCGCCCGCCCGTGCGGAACACGAGCTCCGCATCCGGTGCGTGTGGGGCTACACCGCCGCACCTGCGTCAACACCTCATCATCGATGCCGTATCCGTGCTACTGCAGGAACACATCATAATGCGAGGGCCACCATGCCACAAAAACGCCAAAACTTGGTATCCGGTCTGTGTAAATGCCACGTCTCCGGATGCATGGCTTACCGCAAAGCTCAAAGTTTGAATCATAGAGAGGAAGTCTATATAGTGTCCTGCAAATAAATAGGACCGTACTCTTACTTAGCACCTTCAAATTAGGCACAAATATTTAACTCAAGATTTGCGTTCACCGAAAGTCAGTTCGGTTATTGTCGATGGCGAACTTCCCTCCGAAACAGGACTTTAGGTCATTTCAAAATTAAACTTTACTGGCATAAGAATTGAGTTCGAAAACAAATGTTTAGGTGCAAAGCTGCGCAACAAGATGGTGCTAGTGAGCGACGTTAGGATGATCGAACCAGGCACTTCAGCCATTACATTTCGGACTGAGAGTTCAGCAAAGAATTGAACATAGGTTAGCGGCAAAGGAGACAGAAAGAGCGAGAGATACAGCTGGTCCGTGAAATTTGTGACCATGTGCAGAGGAAATGAGGTAAATGAATCGAAAAATAATGGTCCACAGACGTACAAAAAGCGACCAAGTATAAAATCTGTCCCATTGAACTACACCTGCATTCATCCAAATATCGATACAAGATGCCAGCCTCCCGCCACACGGGCTAACGAAATTACAATATAAGATCATGTCGACAGTATGTGAACACGGTAACTCTCTATCTTTTGACAGGAATAGAAACACGAAGAATTAACTGACAGATGTTGGGTGATTCCACGGCTAAATTTCCGTAAAGATGCCAACCTAGAAAATTTCGCCAACGCAGATGCTGCATGATTCCATGGACTAATTTCCCTTAGAAAACCGGCCACATTTTTTAATTTCGCCAGAAAACAGCCAGCCCATCAACCCTGTTGTTAATAGTTTATTTCAACTGAAACAAAGTAAAAATATGCATAGGCACTCCAAAAGAACGCGCACAATTCATCAGAAATAATTAAAATGGAGTTTAGGAAGCACTTCTGAAAGCTACGAGACCGCTACAGAAACTGATTGTGAATATATAAAAAACTAATGACATACCTATATTACGATTAAGTAAAAGATTAGATTCAATATTAGTTTAAGCATCCCTAACCGCAACAAAGGCGTTCCAAAAAGAGGATGGAGGAAGGCACCATTTAGTATGTACTTGAGGGAACGCGGAATCAATGCACAAGGTGCATAGAAATATTAAGCTGAGAAATGAGTTTAAGAAACAAAATGAAAGTTGAAGAAGAAAATAGTAGTTGCTGAAAAACAGGACAGCAGTGAACCAAAAAAAGATGGTCGGTAACAAAACAAAAAAACCTATTTTATTTCAACAAAAAAAAAGGCCTACCTAACCTTTAGCTCGAAACTTCACATATTCCCTCGAGGAGATCTAATTGCCATAGATACAATAGTTGCATACCCCTGAGTTGAGCAAGCTACGACTCGTTATAAGGTTACGGATATAGATTACGGGGAAGAAGACATCAGGTTAAGCTCTGACATGACGCAGGCGCTGCCTAATGCAAGAGATGACGTACTAAGATCCCTCATGTCTTTCTGTCAGGTACTGTAAAGACCCAGGCATTTAATGTAGCAGATAAACAATGATAGGACGATAGGAACAGATAGTCTGCAAACACGGATGCGCGTGGCAATTATGTACGGACGGTGACCTGCAGTTCATATCTTACACACTACGAACGAGACTAATACTGGTAGAATTTTTCCCAAGTAATATATAATTATGATTGAGTGATGCTTGCCGGTACAAGCACTTGATGCTAACACAGGGCACTACAAAAAGTGTTGAAATAAACCGTCCTCAGAACCGACACAAACGAGACGTTTTGTAGTCTTCTGCAACGTAGCAATGAGAGGCTGAACACAGCGATTGTACAACAGATAACACTAAAATGAGGTATGACAGAACTGCTCTCCTCCGTAACAAAAATTTACTGTTTTACATCGAACGTCTTTCGTGCATTAGTTGCTCTAGCAGATGAATTTCCTCGCTATCACACATTTGCCTCAGCGCAACAAAAAAAAAACAGGAAAAATATGAATGGCTTGACGGATTCTGATTTAAAGTTCACAACTGTTTCTAATCGGCGATCAATCAGTAACAAATCTTTGTTGAGTGTTAGGGAACACCGTCCCTACCATAAATCCTCACACCGCATTGGATCGCATGCAAAGCTAGACTGCAAAAATGTCAGAAATTTGTTCCCTCAATGCAGACAGAGATCACAGCCAGACGCATAAACACAACAATACTCGACAAAAACAGGACTGTCATGCACTATGCAGTGTGAGGGACAGGCAACACTAAACCACATCCGTCATGAACATTTCTGCTGCTCGGTGAATGGGAACCGAACTGCAGCTCAGAGCATTATGTTCGATGTGCAAACAACTGCAAATGCATCGGGAGTTCAGATCTGTGCCACTCACTTAGTGGCACAGAACACAAGTTGAGAATAGGCCTAAAGTGGCCGAAATACAGCGCACATTCACTCCTCTTCCTTGACTTTGTTTTCGTGATAACATACAATGAAACTTTCATATAAGGGAGTGAGGAATGCTGCATGTTATATAACCATATGAGACTTGAAATCGAGGGAGGGCTAACAATAATACAGTAGAAACGGTAATGCTGGACGATGAGTTAAACGGTACGGCAATCATCGTTGTTAGACGTACTGACCTGCACATGAGATTTGTTCTCTGACGGTAATGCTGAACGAAGACATCCTTTGTTTGAAATACGAAATTCAATGAAAAGTGCAAACAATGAACTCGACGTGTATAAAACCCTTACCTTAGCAACACACCGCCTCCTTTTTAGGACAGGACCTTACACGATTGATTATTTTAAGATATTGGTNAAGCCAACCTAACCCTTAGCTCGGGCCCTCACATAGTCCCCCTGGGAGCGCTAATTCCCATAGATACAACAGTTGTATCCTCCTGAGGGGAGCTTTCGCAAATTAATTTGCACTAATTTTCAAAATTAATGCATCGGTAGGACAAAAAATACACATTCTTTTACTTTATGGGATACTATGCTGAATCTTTTCATTACGCAACGAAGTTTTTGACTAGTTTCGAAGACAGTTGGAACATGGAGTATGCAAAACCAAGGTACGACATTGCCATGAAGCCATTTCATGCAATCTACTCCACAGAGGCAAACAGACGCTATCAATACTGCTCCAAACACAGTCGAATACAGCTTTCTTCGTTATTTTACTGCTAGTTTTTGTCATTGTGGGTTATGTTTGCTGATAATTAAAAATATCGTCATTTACCCATTACACTTCATTTTAAATTCGTAAAATAAAATAACTTTCATTCCTACAGGTATCGAAGAACTTAAATAAGGTATTTCTCATTCATTTTCTCAAGTTCATGAATAAATTACAAACGATATTTGGCTTTCATTTCTTTGGTCGTTGAACAAATTACACAAATTAATACATTCTCGATTGCCAGATTATCACCGCAAGAACGTAATGCCAGCACTAGCGAGCACGCTTTTCCAAGGACAGCGGACACCAATTACATACACACTGCCAAAGCCAGAGAGATGTTGTATGAAAACGAGACAAATCTACTTCAATTGATCTGAGAATCAACTCTGATCACCAAGCGCTAGGCGGCTGGAGGCACTAACTCTCTGGATGGCACCCCGTCTCACGCTTCTATAGCTTCGGTTCAACATAAGTCCTAACTTTCACCAGAATACATTGCACCTGATTTGTCATTTTTGCGTTTCGTTGCGTCAGAGAGCAAGCACAGGCACAGCTGCATATGCGATGATAAGCCCGCACACTCGCATGCTCACGAGTACACCGTGAGCCGCCACACACAGGGAAGACGCTGAGGTCGGAACGCTGTCAAGTCGTCACATCATAAAATGCAATAGCTGTTCAGTATCGAGTTATGCATCTTCTAATTATAACCTGAACATCTACGGAGGTAAATAAGTCCCAGTAACTCAACTCATGAAATAACTAATTCAAATTATGAAGTTCGAATTAGCTTTTATCAGTAAAAAACGTTCGTCTGAAATGATGAATATTTAAAGAATCTACTGTACACATTGATGTGCACCTCACTCCAATGCTAAGTGTAGTTCACCTTAGCGTAATGCTAAGCAAGGTTGGTACTGCAACTCAGTGCAGTGCTTAGCAAGGCAGACAGTGCACCTCAGAACGTCTGGTAAGATGCACTGGCTCTGAAACGGTCATTGCATGCTGCAATCGCACACCTGCACCGGCAGGTGTTCGATCGTGTCCAACAAAACATGCGGAAACAAAGCACAGATCAGCATTTTTAGCAGACAGACTCAGTTCTGATCAGATGATATTTAATCGTTCCAACTACGGTTCGCACCTCGATTACTCACCAACTTGACCATGCAGTATCTGTAATGTAAGACACCCAAGTGGAAAATTCCATCAAGAGCTTCAGCCTTCTGGCCCTGTCAATCTGAGTAGACATGGTGATCCTGGATGACATGGTAATCTTTAACATGATTTTAGATTTTTTGATATTCTAGCCAGTCAATTTCGGCAGACTCGCATTTTCGGTTAACGTAGATCTTTTATAATCGCAGTCTCAGTTAACGAAAATCGTAGATACATCTCTTTATTTCGACACCCACCCACACAACCGGCATAAGCACCACCGCCGTAGTAATGATTGCAAAAGAAAATCTGACCTTAGGAAACTGTGGAACCACACATAATTCAGAGCTAATCAACAAACTGAGTAAAATACTGTGAGGGACTAATTGCACTGTGCAGTTCACGTGTCATTAGAGTGCAATGTTTTCTCTAACGCGTATTGTTAATAACAATTTCCGTTCCAACCAAGAATACATGCAATGGTTGTAAATTAAGTTCGAGTGCAAAACCAAACCATCCAGTAAATTAATCATAAACGTCTGACGGTCCAACAAACATTCGGCACATATCAAGTGAGCTTGATATCTGCAGTTTCAGCCTTTGAATTTTGTAGAAACCTCTCGGTTTGTTTGCTCTCGATGGCACTTTGGTCTGCGGATCAGATGAATTTTTCATTGTGAGGTACGAATTTTTTGATAGCTCCCAACCAGAGCTGAAGAATAATTAGTACAAGCATCTCATTGGAACACACACACACTGTCTTAAGAGAATTTATTGTAAAAATACAAAAAGCTCTCTTAAAGATTTGTTAACATAATAAGGGCACAACTACAGAACTGTAACCGACATGACAAGAGTCTCCAAAGAATCACAAAATTCTGATGCATTCATCGATCATTTGCAGAACTGATTATTAGTGAAAAAAAACCCTCCGCAGTTCTAGAACTGAACAGCAAGAATTGGGCTCATTGGACTAGATTGTTAGAACTTACTTTTTCGAACCAAAATGTTCAGAAATAGCAGTTTTTAAATGGAAATTTCCCCTCAGCACTTGGCCACCATGCCAGGGCCGCTTAATGCTGAGTTCTTAACACGCCCCCCGCGTATTGGGCCACACGTGTACCAGTCGGTAAATTGCTTATTCACGTACTGGTACAAATGAATGACATTTCATCTGTTTCGCAACCTCTTTAAAAAATAAGTGTTATCATACGAGATGAAATGTTATCGTGCAATTGCATTCGTCATATTTCTTAGGAAGGATAAAAAATAAATACGAGCAGTGAAGTTGATTTCCCTATTCTGCTACTTACAACCTAACCAAACCAACCATTTACAAGCGCGGAAACGCGGTGAAAGTGTTAATGGCTAAATATTGAAAAAAAGACTAAATTTGATTATTTTAGCCGTAAAAAAGCCAAAAACATTGTATATGAGTGACTTCTGCGCATCAATTGACGAGTCCGCAGTTTTTGGATCCTCAGATTTGAAAGCTCTTTACCATAGAGTCAAATTTGATAATTTAGAAAGGAAAGGGCCCACAACCTGTTGACCCTGCATACCGTGCATGCTCCGAGACACACGACGGGCCAGCACACGCCCCTCACAACAGCGTCAGCTGAGTTGCTCTCCTCCGCCGTCCGAGCGGAGATAGCGCCACGCAAGCCACAGATAACCTTATCTCGTGACGCTATCTAGCGCCGCCCCTCCATTGTAAGTCACCTAAATCACTGGGCAAAATTAAGCTCCCGGATCTGACCTGTTTACTCGCTTTAAAATGTACCCATGCGTCAGAAATTCACACTTCAGTCAGTTGTTTGAGAGATACATATAAATTGTAAATCAAGCCAACACAGTTTTCAGTAAAATGGAAACTAACGAAGTAAATACAATCTCGAAATAATTGTTAAAAATGTCTGTATGCTACGACCAACTTTCAGGAACACGTAAATTTTTCATATTTCACGGAGTTCGCAGCAAAATTGAAATTGCGAAAGCACTCATATTCACAGCACTATAGGACTTGGAACAGAAGTAGAAATGGAACACGGAAAGAGGTTGTACCTCCCCAATAAGGTTGAACTTCCCAACGACAAATATGTTTCTGGTAAATTTCGCTCTGTAACAACACTTTGTGCAAGCAGGCTATAGGCTAGATGGGCGCCAACGATCGTACCGTCCACTGTGTATTTTGTGTCTACACCACCTGAAAACTGCGCATCGATATCCGTCACTTCGTATGGCTTCGAAACCTTCAAACCACCAAGGAACCTCTACTTCAATATCGATATGTATCTTTAACTTGAATATGATACAGCTAGCAACTATTTCATGAGAAAATCTAGGAGATAATCTACGTCTGCACTTTATAACGCTTCTCTTAGGAGCGAAGCTTAAAAAAATTATTTTCAGTACAAAATTACATGGAAGTGACTAAAATTGTATCTTATTCGAAAGTCAAGGGCCACAAAAAATTAAAAAAATATTTACAAATCTCTACGCTTAAAGGATAGTTCTTGCTTTCCCGTAGCTCCCTTACACTATTCTACGAGTGCATTATTGTTGTGCACTATGCAACTGGTAAATGTACAGAACCAAGCTAAACTTAATCAATTTCCATCGTGTTGCTTTCACTATAATTTCAGTAAAGTTAATGTTACTCCTAAATCAAATCGAACTAAAAAATATAGGAAATTATTATCTTCACATATGATGAGCGTCAAGAACAAAAACCACTAGATTCACGCCAAAATTATCAGACCGTTTTAATTACATCCAGAAACGAATAGAAATAAAAAATGGTATTTTCAGACTTTTACAATAAAACGAACACGTAGGTAAACAGGAGAAGCGTGCGCGCAATAAAACTAATAACGGATTTAAAATTCTAAAATAAAGCTTTAATTCAATCTTTCACTGGACAAGCTGGTTTGATTTTGTCAAGCTTTTAATTTTGTGTTTGGATCATCATATTCATGACGAATGTCATCAAGTCCCCGGACATGAAGATAATATTTCGGTTAATTAACATACTCTAAACCAGTACAGCATGTTTACCAATAGCAGCTCTGATCTCTGTCTCTGGAGGCAAAAACGAGGGTGTGGTCATCTAAGCTGACCCCTACTGCAGCGGGCGCATGAAAGCCTGAACCCAACAAATGCAGGCAGACACATGGTAACTGGCGTGCGGCACCGGCAGGGATGCGGCAAAAAGCGTCCCGTGATTATGAGCAATCTCACGATGAAAAACACTCTGTTCGTACTTAATCTCATACTCACTCCTTGATTGCATTTAAGCTGGAGGAAATGAACAAGCCAAACGGAGTGCTGCCCTCGGAAGTATAGCAAATACTAAAAACTAAAAATGAGTAGGAGGCAGCGTGAAATAACTCAGAAACGCTAAAAAATATGAAGCCACCAAAAGAGACGGTAATACCAGCGCACAGATGACCAACAACGTAGAAGATTGCATTTCGGAACATCTGCGGCATCGAGACGAGCCTTGGCTACATGTACACTCACATTGATAATAGTACAGCGCAAGGAGTAGTTCACGTCAGTGAGAGAACTTATGTTTTGAATTAAATACGTATCTAACAACACGGTCAGCATCATGGAATTCAACCAACATGTAGTGAGGAAGAACCTTGACCTGATATTTGAAGATGTAGAGCATTTTGGTTTCGCATGAGATGCACATGACACAGAGATATGGCTCGACAGAAACAAAAATGAAACATTTTTGAAGTTACAGGAGAATAACCTTCCTAAAATATAAATGGGTACACAAACGTCAAATAACTGAACAATTGTGGGGCAAGATTTACGTACAATTCTACATCGTAGTAATAGTGATACGGTTAACAGCGTCAATTTCGAGTTGAATTGTCTATGTTTTGACCTTATCCGAGTCAACTTATGGGACTCGGCTTAGTCGCTGTTAGCTGCACTGGCCGCCAAATGACGCGAATTGTTCTGAAGTACAGCATTGGTAAGGAAGGCATTTGTCACTAAAAGAATAGAAGTATGGGGGGAAACAATGGCAGCAGGACAAAGCACAGGAGAGACAAGTGCCGTTGCAACGTACCGGACAGGAAGTGGTTTGGTCTTGGTTGCCTGTGAACTTTTCTGGCTGAAAGACCCAATGGCGTTTCATCAATAAAATTTGACAACAACTTCTTCACCGTCTAGAAACCCTGAAAGTTTGTAAAACCCTTAGCGATCTTAATACATCAAATTTTACAACTAAACTCAGGGATTTCAACCAGAAAAGGGTTAATCTGGCAGAACTAGTCTAGATTTTAACCACTGTAATCTTCCCTTCCACTCTGAACTACATGTAACTAGATAGACAAGCACGTTCACTACTGGCATCGTTTGAAGTAATTTGTGTCAATTGCGAAATTTATTAAGCTTTTTTTACTTTCTATAATTTTAAATTCCTCGTTTCATAGAGTGAACATATGCACTTGTTGGGGCAACCGATATAAATTCGATTGTCACGTACACGAGAGTTCTTTGTTTCCCTGTTGAATAAAAATCACGATGCTGTGGCCAACACTTCTCTACCGCACATCCCAGAATGGAATCAGTGAGAGAATACCAAGCCCTTTTCATTCTAAAAATGAGAGGAAACCTAGCCCTATACAACTCGCAGGGAAATGATGATGGAAGCTGTGATAAAAGTGACCGCATTTACGCCAGAGTTCTCTGGGAGGTCACTGCACGAATTCCTTTTTCCGCGTAAGAAAATTAGGCCTCAGAAGCTCCAACCAACACATGCTTCAAAAGCTTTTACCAACAACGGCAAGTCTTTTGGCACAGTCTTGATTGGCCCCACGCACGTTTGCAGGTGTCCCAATCACTTGATTGGCGGGTGTGCACTGAAGAGAAACATGTGGCTGAGGGAACGAGGCGATATCTGCATGCCAGGCTCGGCTACATCCATCTACAAAGACTGGTTCTCACTCAAAACCGCTGCTGATTCTTGGCGTGTGCGAATTTTTTGACTCGTCTTTGACCTCTTCGTAGGCTTTGACCTTTTTGACGGAAGCAGAACATGATGCGTCGCATCAAGACTAGTAATGCCTCAGCTCCGCCACAACAGTAATGACTGACCTTTCATTATTATCAAAGTTCCAATGTAAAGAATACATTCCGACCGCACACCAAACAAGCACATTGTTGCCTTTACTGGTAGCCACACTTGTGACAACCCCAAGCCTCATTATGGCCACCTTGATCACTCATCCTTATCAAAACAAAACTAACCTGAATTGTTGCTTTTATTCTCCAATCCACACGACGCGCATAAAAACACAAACTCCGAGTTCACAGAAACCAAGAACTTGCCGAGAGAGGAACCAACACTAAAGTACTAAGTAGCACTGTAGAGACCGTCACCCCAGGTGGATGAACAACTACATTAGCAAGAGGAGAACGCTGCTCGATCTTTCTAATGACACGAATTTCAATGAACTTTTGGAGCATTGTGAGCTGATCACAGCTCTGAGCTGAAAGAGAGCGACACAGTCAGTGACTGGCGGGCAAACATGCTAGCGCTAACGTGTATACGTCCCTCACGGGCTCGGGTGCTATGTTCTGATCTTCTTTAATTCCCGTTTGATTCGTTTTCTTTCTGTCAAGGGCAATATCAGAACGGTAGCACCAGAGAGGTGAGAAATGCAAATGCAAAACATGATAGTCAAGGTTAAAAAGGTACGATTACGTTTCGTAAATAGAGGCTTTCTGTTGTCACGCTAGGGAGCACGGTATTTCAGGGTACAAGCCAATGCACGGAATTTCTGTTGGCAGATATGTCGTATCTACCCTGGTTGGCTATAATTCGCAATAAATTTCGTTTGAAAGAACTAAATTTGAAACTTTCAGGAATAAAAAGATAATCTGGCAGCGATACACGTAGGGTGCAAACAACTCTTCTCTTTAGCAAGTTAGGTGACGCTAACACGAGCAGTGTGAGCTCCAGGGAGCAGCGGCAGGAAAAGGGCGCAGTCATTAGCGTGACACTGGAAATGGGCGGCGGAGGAAGGAGGTCAGCGGCGAGAATGCCAAGGCCTGGAGGCGGCGACGAGCAACGGCTCACACGCCGGTCTGTCCTCACACGGACCACAGCATACGGTGAGAGAAAGAAGTGCACACCATCGAAGGAAATGAAAATCAGAACGTCACTTACGGATCAAACGTCAAAACCTTGATATCACACATCAAAAGAAGAATTTCAGATGCCAGACAAACTACGATAATTTCAAGAAATGACACTCGAAATCTGATATAAGACGATAGACCCCTGGTAAAAAGTACTCACACCAGCTATGTTACCAAGTTTCAAAAGCTTCAGTTCACAATTCGGAGTTAATCACAGAGGTAAAAATACTCAAGCCTGCTCTCCAAGCTTAGACATTTGATCACACGCATTTCCAATCGGGTTTTTAATTTCGTGTTGCTCAGGAAAACTAATGTTTACTGTTAGTGAAAACTGGTGACAAGTATAATATAGTAGTGAGGTTAGGTTTCGTTTCTATTGCTAGGATTATTTCACAGGGCAAGGAGAAGGTACCATTTGGGCGTTCGGACGGAACCTGGAATCTATGCACACGGTGTGTTCCCCACAGGATACCATGATCACAAAAAGAAGCAAGTTAAGAAAGAAGAAGAATAAAATACAAAGAAGAGTATCCAAAGAACGTATAAAAACTGAAAGAAGAAAAATGGGGATGAAAGACAAGTTCCGAAGGCCTATCCATAGCTGAGGTAACCTATAAGTATCCTCCAGTGGTCGCCGGTCCTCATACCACGGGATGAACTAATTTAAATCTATATCCTATCCTATCCCCCAATCTCGAAGGAAACCTGTAGACAAACTTCGAAATGGCTTCGATGAATGGACATAAAAAAATGATCCAAGTGTGCACTTCCACATCGTTCTCTAATGCTCAGAGCATGCTTAATTTATATTTACATGGTTTACCTAAATTTATATGACAGGAGCAACGCACTGAACTTCCCAAATCTTATGCAACTATTCGAAACCTTAATTTCACACAGAAACTAAGTAAAGCCCAACACAAAGTAATAATTTCATCAGCACAAAATAAAAATGTTCCAAGTCACCTTCAAGTTTCAAAAAAATTTACATCGGCCTGACTAAAGCATATACTGGAACTCAGATGGTTCTTAACAGCGTTTGGAAACGTAAATTCAATTTTGATGAAAAATATATTGAGCTAAATCTAAATATTTTTCAAAAGATTGCCCTTATCAGCGCACCGCGACATATATTAGATAGCTACAGGGGACAGAGCGATACCAGTTTAATGCCTGCACCATCAGGAGATAAGATAAATGCAGTTCTTAAAATGGGGGCATAATTTCTGGAAAAGTAACTCTGAAGACTCGACCGGAAGGGCGAAAAACCTTTCGAGAAATTAATACTGAAACAGGAGAAGAATGTAAAAAAAATCAATCAGAACAATGATCACAAACGAACAAAATTGCAATGTTAAATCAAGGCACAAAATGAATAATATTGAACTACAAGGAAAAAATCAAAGAATTATGGATGCAGCTGCCTATGCTGAGAAAGAAGTGAACTACGTGGTTGAAAGAATAAAGGTTGGAATAAATATGAAATGCGGAAATAACATACCTGTACAACAACATGAATAGAGAACTAGACATAAGAAATGAAGCATTAATTGCTTACATAAATTATTTTCTATGAACAAAAAGGTAAAGACAACAAGTAGAGACGTGAGAGAGGACGAGGGGCAGGGAAGAGAGGGAGCAAGGTGACCAGAGGGAAATATCAGACGAGTGCAGAAGTCTGGGAGCTGAGCAGGAAGTTATAAACAGAACAGAAGGAAGTGTGAAGTTTAAAGGTGGAAGAAAACGTAAAAATAATTATGAAAGGTCGAAGTAGAGAGACAAATAAAAGAGATGGAAATGAAAATGAAATAGATCGAAGTATAAGTGATATTGGAGTACATCGAAACAGGAGTACCGATAAATCGAGATGGAAAAGATGGTAGTAAAGGTGAAAGAGGAAGATTAGTTGGAAAAGGAAGATAACTTGAAAGAGATGGAAATAAGGGTCTAAAATATGAAAGTAAAGTTGATAAAGCTGAAAATAAAGATGAAAGAGATAAAAATGAAATAGAAAGAAGCAGACATCAGATTATGTTTCAAGCGAGTTTGAGCTTTCCTAACCACAACAAATTCATTTCCATGAGAAGGAGAAAAGTACCATTTAGCATGGAACAAAGGGACTGGAGTATCTTTCTACAAGATGTGTCCCCATCCTCCAGCGCTTAGAAACAGCAGAATTGAAAGAACTTTATTGAACAAGGAGAAAAATTTTAAAAAATAATGAACGCCAAGGAAAAACCAGCAAAGGGCGGAAAAAACTTCACGAAAAAAACAATTCTATCTCAACGAAAAGAAGGCTATCTAACCTTCAGCTCAGGAGCTCACATCTTCCCGCAAGGAGAGCTAATGCGTACAGTGGTTTGTTCCTTATGTGCTACAGCTAGAAGTGAAAATGAAGGCAGACAAAAAGAAGTAAAGACGAGAGGATGCAGCAGAGACAGAGAGGGGGCAACAGGGCCGGAACAGGAGGCAGCAGAGACAGAGAGGCGGCAGTAGGGCCGGAACAGGAGGCAGCAGAGAC
>JACJUY010002484.1:29060-57764 GCA_014220935.1 Platorchestia sp. MABIK | reverse complement strand
ATGGAAGGGTCCGGAGTGCCGCAGAGGTGACCGCTAGCCTCAGGCGCGCCAGAAATAGACGAGACTGCTCAGCACTTTTACTTGATGCAATAATGCTACAGAACTTGGATCGTAAACATAAACTAGAAAAAAAAACAATTACATATTTAAATTTTGATGGTGACAAACCTAGGTGTTTTGAACCTTGGTTTGGCATATAGAGCTCTTGGTAAAGTGCAACAATTCCTCGCCAAGAATTGAAATATCCAACCAGTAACAAAGGACATCCCAAGAATTTCATCACCAGGATTTCACTTTCCAATGTTCACACACGAAGATAAACATCGCCTCGTGCAAAGCACCATAAAGTGTGTAAAAGTGCGCAAGTATAAATTTAACAGGTTTCCTGTTCACCAATGCAGGCAGAAATATACACACACAATGAAAGGCATGTATTACAGTAGACGGTAAATGAGAACGTGAATTTTGGGCGCTGAGAACGCGAGATGTCAACCATAGGAGTAAGCATGAACATAACTCCCAGCACTGGCTTGCCGGTGAAGTTACCTGTACGAACTCGGCAACGAGGTCAAACTTGCATTTGCCAACCACTAAACAAAGCTGCCAATAATACTATGCATTGATATCAAGCCACTTTCTGAAGTCGGCAATAAATCCACACGTTGGAGACGCATCTTGCAAGAAAACTCGAGATATTCAGCCCGGATTTTTCACCAAAAACCGTGAAAAAGCAATTCAAACTCACGCAAGGAATGATGACAGCCAGAAAAAACTCAATTCTGAACATAACTAAGAGGGTCTGTTGCATCGAGGCGTTGTGCCTGGAACACATTTTACTCAACGCCATATTTAAGAGCAAAGAAGATTCTTTGACAACAAAACGAAAACTAATGACCTTTTAGACACTTATCGAAGGTTCAAAGTTCCTTTTCCAAGACGCATAAAACTTGACATACGCTTACAGCTATGACATGATGCAGGAGTTAAATTAATTTTATTTAAATTTTCTCTCCATTTGTTGGCTTTACACCTAAATTTGAATGTTCATGATAACAGTGTGCTTTCTAATTACGATCTGATCAATCATAAAAATTAACGAGTAGAAAACCTTGGCACACAAGGTCGAGAGGATCGGGTGACTTTTATAATACAAGTTTTGCACAAAAAATGACAGTAAAGAAAATGGGAACATCAGAGATAACAACTCGAGGCAAAGACAAAGTACACGCGCCATGTAAGCAGAAATGGAAAAATGACCTAAACTGACATGTGGCTACGGCATGAATATTATGCAGTTGAGTACGCTTTCAAGTCTGTCTTTTTTCACAGTATGCTAATAGGAACAAACCATGTATTTAAAAGTTCGAACTAATTCGTGAGATTGACAACTTAGAAAAACGAACACTATTTTATACCCAATTCAGTGGAGCTCGTGTTTTAACCGACCTATGAGGAACGCGAAGCCCTCAAAAAAAAACAACCCATTCCTAACTTCCACATGACAGTCCTGAGCATCACCATTATTTTTATTTCAGGATTTTCCCGCCGTATCCAGACTCAGACGATATCACAGAGCCACGAGTAAGTCATGAGTATTTCCGGAGTCAAAGAGGTCAGCTCTCACTATAGAGAGGGGGCAGAGAAGATTGAGATCAAACCCCGACACAGTATCGCCAAAAGCCAGAGCGGCGAGGCGTGGTGCGGCCGCTGCCCAATTGAGCAATCGCGAAGTTTAGCAGCGAGCAAGTCATGACTCCCTGCCCTGCGCTCCCGTGCAATCCCACCAAGCGAAAACAAGGTCACAAAACTAGAAATCTGATATTAACTGCCAATGCTGAGTATCAGAGATACACTCCGTGGAACTGACAGAAGCCGGGCTAAAATATTTTAATTACATATTGACCGAGTTATTGCCATTTTCCAGAGTTTCGGTTTTGTGATCCACAGAGATGGCAGAAGAACAATTGCAGTTAACGAGAAATATCTGCCTTTACTGAAAAATAATATAAGAAATTAGCAGTTGGAAAAACTCTGTTCCAACAGGTCGGGTCAAAAAAAAAAATTTGCCGAGGAACACTCATGAACATAGAAAGATGAAACATGAACGATGATAATTAACCCTTTAACGCCCAAGTGGATTCTACGGTCCTCTTTCGAAAATAGCCTCAATATATTGTATTTCTCGTTAAATTAGTTACCTAATGTGTTCTTTGGAGTTAACTGCCGAGTGGCAGTTCCTTCCTCATCCTGATGTCAGTGATTACCTGATGCCGGCGCCAGTTTAGTGACGGTGGTTGTGATAACCGTAATATGAGTACAAAAATGCAGACGTTAAAGGGTCAAAATTAGTTGCTGAGAAAAAAGAGCAGTAACAAGACATGACACACCTAAGCAGGATGCAGATAACTACCAACGACATTAGCAACTAAGATGACTATTTACGCTAGACCTAAACACCAACTTGCCGCCCATTGCTTACGAACTGAATAATGAGATCATGAAAAATTTTCATAAACTCTTAGAAAAAATTTTAAATTCCACTCTCCAGATGTCTTCAAGAACCTCGGTATTTCATCATGAAAGATGTGACGCGAAATAGGGTCAAAACATTTTCACTAAAATATTTGCGCATACGAATGAAATTAACTATTTCCCACGTCTTTTAGTGCAGAGTGGTAAGGTTTAAATTAGCAAACAGGTCAATGATTCTTCCGTCACCATGATGATGAGTTATTCAAGAGTGACCCACCCGAACGACCGGTCATGTTGAAACGTGCGCTCTAAAGTTCTGCGTAACACGTGTCGTAATTACACGATATATGAATGACAATCCCACGCAAGTATTGTGGCCTCGAGTTGGCGATGTCACCGCATATCAGCAGTGAGCAAGCCCATGGGGTGACGACTGCAGGAACAGCCCAGTGTCTCGCCCTCCCTGGGAAACGGTCGCTGCGGCCTCCATGTTCGGCGAGCTGTAACTCCGTCAGCCAAGCAGCGCTGCGTGACTGAGACGACTCCTTGACTCACTCCGCGCAAGAAGTAAATGTCATCAGGGTGCTGAAAATGGCTTACGTCCTCCACTGGCTCAAAGACCACCAGGAATTTGATCTTAGGAGAAGTGAATCAGAGCGTCAATTGTGACGGACTACGGGTAAAAGAAGCGCACTAGATAGACCGCTTCAAGTAGGCAAAATAACTACTAACTAGCGACGCAAGATGATCAAGATACCAAGATCCAACGAGTTGAATCGAGACGTCGAACTCATGTTCGACATCTCGAGCGCAAATCACAAGTAGAATTTTCAGACAATTTACGTTGTCGTAGCGATACACTTGGCATTTCAAGTCCTACCTTCTGCTTTACAGCGCTACGTGCTGTCTTTTCTCGATCAAATTTTTTTTAAATTTTATCTGAAAAAGCTGGAACTTTGAGATTTTTAGGAAAAAAATATCAAGCTATAAACCGCACAGCACGAGCAGCTGCACAACAATTAACGCAGGAATTAGAGCTGCACGAGAGTGCAGAGACCTAACGATGAGCACTCGAGAATCTACGCTTCGCACAGTTACTGCAATGTGTTCTAGATACAACATGGCATCTTTTCCCATATAGTTTATTTTTATCTCAATGCATGCGTATAAACGACTAGCTACAACAAAAAATCGAGCAAATACACAAGGAAAATTTAAAAACACCTGACCACATTGTACGAATTCAACACATGGACCATTTACTCGCTTATTTCAGTGTGTGAACAATGAAACTTTCACACTAACGGATTAGATCATTAGTTAATTTAAGCCTCCCTATTCACAACTAAAGTGCCCACAAGATAGAAAAGAGGGAGGCACTGTTCAGTATTGTATTAATGGAACGGGGAATCTACGCACTAGATAGGCTCCCAAACCCTCAACACACAAAGCAGCAATATCGAAAAAGTTCAGGAAACATAAAATTTCAAGTGATAGGGGCAGAAAAAATTACAGCAGTGAACAAAAAAAATGGTCCATAACAACACAAAAACAACATTTTGTTCCAAAACAAAAAGACCTACCCAACTCTCACCTCGAGAACTCACAAATTTCCCTGGGAAGGCTAATTCCCATAGATAATATAGTTGTATCCCCCTGAGAAGATAGTTTTAACAATTAATTCCATGGTAGGCAGCTGGCGAGTAATCACAATATAATGACACGCACGAAGGACGCTCAGCCTTCAAAGTTCGATGATGAAAGTGCTCTCCCTTCTGAGGAAGAATCTTAGAACAATCTCAAGCAGACTATACCCACTCGTAAGCCTGGCACGAGAGTGCATACCGACGACAGAACACAAGAATTCAATACTCTCGTGCTCTGCCAAGCCACTCTCAAACTTGACAGGAGCACAAACTCACTTCTGAGGAAGAATCTTAGAACAATCTCAAGCAGACTAAACCCACTTTTAAGTCTGCACGAGAGCGCATTCCGAAGACAGAACACAAAAAAAATTCACTCGTGCTCAGTAGACCAACTCGCAAGCCTGACAACAGAGCACATACTCAAGCCAGAACACGAGACGTGACAATGCAAAAGTAGCCCGTACCAGACACTGTCGCGGTGTGCACATGTCAGAGACGCAGGCACAACGCGCAGACGGCGCGACCTGGATACGGACCACACCGCCAGATGGAGTGCGGACCAGTGGTGACATGAGCCACTCGTTTTGAAGCAGAGGATCGAGCGGACAGCTAGGCCCAATTTCAGTTCTAGGTTAGCGTTTTACGAGACATAATGTGAAAGTTTTGGAATTGAGTTGAAGAATTTGCATGACGCTCATTCAAATTTGATTTTCAAGTATTCTGTTTAAACTATACTTGAGACAATAGGTAAAGATTTTAAAAGTAATTTTTAAAGAATCTGAAGGCTTTTAAAATTCATACCCCACGTAGCAACTATCAACAGAAAATCAAACACTTCAATTGAAGCCCCGAAATTTAAACATCAATGACTTTACCGGGGACAGGAAAAGCAAAATTTTTTGTTCCCAATAGAAATATCTCCATCACTGTTATAAAAACCAGTATAATTTTATCTAACTCAAAATACTTTCAACACTTTTAAAGATTAATCTGTGCATTCCTATCAAACTGAACATATCTTCAACGTAGTGGATAACACCTGCAAAACTTCATCAAACTCACACATAACCTCGAGTCTGTATAAAGATCATGTAACTTCATGATGCTCATAAATACCTTCAAGATTGTAGTGAAGACCAGTACGAAAGTTTCAGAACTAGTGCAGTAAAATTGTTACAATCATCATTAGAGGATCACGAGAGAGATAAGGTAACCTTCAGAGCGACGGACGCCACAAAGCACACGTTAGCGCCTACATTCAGGAGCGAGTGTGCTCCCGACGTAACTCTTGTGTTGGGAGCACACTAGCCCCAGCCCCGCAGAGTCTGGGCCTTCTTTTTAAACGATTTACGTCGCGGTCGAAGCCGACAGCGAATGTTTCTCTGTCAATTAGGCTGTATAACGTGCATTTTTCTGAGTAAAATTCCAAAATTATATTTAAAGAACTCAAACTTGGAAATTTTGTTGAGAAAAAACACAACGTCGAGTAACCTAGTTCATTTACAACGTACGCCGGCCGCTGCATGGCCATACAGCGACGCACATTGTTTGAAGGTCCGGCCTTTCGTCTCCATACATTGTTAACCAACACAATTAATACCTTTCAATTCCTGCGCTCGTAGGACATTGAATTCACCTGCAGTAAATTGTAAATTTTAACTTCAATAAAATTTCCACGATGCAAAAAAATTTGTCATGGTTCCCAATTGCTTCATCTTGAATGCAAATTTGAGTAAGTATGCGGCAAAAAGAAAATTCACAGAATAATGACCATTTACGTCATTAAGGTCGCACAAATTTCAATTGAATAATTTTTCTTGTTGCTTTGAAAATTATGAATCAGCACTGACAGAGACTCAACACCCGTGAACTTCTGAGTTCACCGTCGTGACTCAAAACTCTGGAGGGGGAGAAAAAAGTAGCTAAATAGTCAAACTAACTATGAAACCTCCGGTCAACTGTTGATGAACGCTCTTTTTTGCATCCACATAAAAAATATACAATCGTTATTCACGCGGACGGAGTAACAGCGCATACAATGAAAGACAAAAAGCAGCGAACACGTTAAAGGAAGTCGAACAAAAACCAGCGAAAATCAAGACGCTTGAATAGGGAAGAAAGGGGTCAGCAGCATGGAGCGTCGCTCGCTAGCCGAAAGGTAACGGTGCGGCGGTGAGAGAGCAGCAGATAATGCAACGGCGGTTGTGACGATTATGTTGTGTGCTCTGCAAACCTGCACCTCGACGCTCCATCTGCCTCCTGCCACAGTAATCCTGCCTGGCAACGCAACATAATTTCGATGTTTAACAGCGCGATGTAGAAGTAATTCTGAACAGCGTTTTGCCGACACCATCGCATTGTAATGTAGCACTGATACTGAATGAACGCGCGGTCGTATTGATCATTTGAAAGCTTTTATTTTGCTGCAACGAGGTAATCGTACCGTATTGATGTAATTGCAAGACCAAGTGAGCTCGGGATGAGTATTGATAAGCAGATCAAAGTCTTTGACCAAAATGTAACACGATTAATTATCGGATAACATTGAGACATAAGCGTGAGGATGAGCGTGGATTTTCCAATAATGCCGACGTACAACTAGAGGATATAGGTTATTTCTGCACGACAAAAGGGTTCAATAACTTAATTAAAGGAGTATGAATATTGGAGACGACAGATTAGTCGCACTCAGATTGATCGTTAGTTTTAGCCTCCCTACCCGCAGCAACAAAAGTGATCCAAAGAGAGGAAGGAGGAAGGCACCATTTAGTATGGAGTTAAGAAAACGCGGAATCTACGCAGAAAGAGCATAGAAATAGCAAGTTGTGAAAGAAGATCATGAAACAAGACCAAAGTTGAAGAAGGAAATAGTAGGTGCTGAAAAACAGGACAGCAGTGAACCGAAAAAGGTGGTCCTTAACATAACAAAAAGGTTTCTTTTCAACAAAAAAAAAAGCCTAACTCTCAGCTCGGGCCATCGGAGACGACAACGTTCGATAAACAACCGTCACAATAAACACTCAGAATTATTCAGAAGGACGTAAGAAATGCGGATTCTAACTATGACACAAAAGTACGAATGACAAAAGATAGAATGAACTAATAATTACAGTATGTTGTTGGGCAGAAGGAAAAATTAAGCTCCCACAAAAAAGGTGCAATCATGGGCTTTACAAAACAAAGAATTAAACATTTGAAAGGATGAGTGTGAGTAAAATATTCATCCTAAAATCAAACAAAAATAGAGGTGATGTTTGCACGCACAATAATGAACATTTTTAAAAGTCAAGTCTGAAAAAATCACAAATTGGAAACTTTCAAAAATGAGCAGTTACTGTCAAAGATATAAATTGCCGTGAGAAAGTGAAAAGAACTAGCTGGTAAAGAAAAAGCGTACCTACAACAGGTGTAAGGTCACTCGGAAAAAGTTAAGAAAGGAGTTCAAAAGAAGAAATATACAAAGGCTGTCAGGACAAAACTACATGCAGGAATACAAGATTCAAACAAAAAGAACCGAGTACAAGAACATAAAAGGAGAATAAGTGCAGCAGAGGTGCTCAGAGCAAGTGATGTACTACGTTTGGCAAAACCGAACTCGGTTTGCAGGCCGCTGACGGTGCCCTCTTCCAAAAATCTAGGCAGACAACTGGACTAAACACAATCCGAAGGAGCAGCAAGAACACGAAGAAGCAAGAGGGAAAATAAGAAAAACACGAACACGACGAGACGGAGACTCGCACACAAGATAACAAGATGTGCGATGAAGAACAAATATAAGAAGGGAGATACGGACAGGTAGGAGCAGAGAAGCGGGAAAAAGCAAGAAAAAGACAAAATAATACAAATGTACGTAATAGTACGCAGAGATGGGTAAGGAAATGAACAGAAAGATAAGAGAAAGCAGTGAAATATCCAAGGATCAACAGAGAGACAAGAAATGAAAAAACAATGAATAGCAAATGATGCACGGTATAGAAAGGAAAACTCAGGGATGGAAGTGACACAGGAAGACCAGGACGAGAGTGAGGGAGGTGTAGGGACGAGAGGAAGACGCGCAGGGCAGGAAGGAGACACCCGTTAGGGGAGCGCGCCAGGTGCTGCTTCGGCGGACGCTGCGTGCGTACGCCCGTAACCGCTCACCACCTACACCGGAACACCGCACGCACCCCCTCATCACAACCTGGAACACAGCACGCACCACCTCATCACAACCTGGAACACCGCACGCACCATCTCATCACAACCTGGAACACCGCACGCACCACCTCACCACAACCTGGGACACCGCCTGCATCACAACGTAAGACATCACACACAGCGGCACCGCAACAAGAACAGCTGCATCCCACGGGTTGCAAGGGCAGCGAGCAGGTTATGATGGCATTAGTTAACAAATCTACAGCCACAACAAAGGCAATCTCAAGAGTGCGAAGAGAAGAGGCCATTTAGCATGGACTGCAGAAAACGGGGAACTTGTGCACAAAGTGTGCTCTCACACAGGATACCCCGCGCATAGGAACAGCAAGTTGAGAAGGATTAGGAAGAAAAGACAAGGGATAGCGACAAGGCATGAAAACTGGAAGAAGTAAAATGAGCATGAAAAAATAGAAGTGTCTCTAAGGTCAACCCATAGCTGAGGTAACTCAACATGCAGCATCTTCCCTGAGGGTGCGAGTCTCCATAATATGGGATAGACAAACCTGATTAACCTTAACCTATTGCCTATACTATGCCCCCCTGGGAGTAAGGCAGTAAGCGGAGTACCCTGATATTTCGGCTTATTCCAGGGGATGGCTGTTGTTGAAAACTCGTTGGAAAAATGAAATTTTATTAAATATTTATGAAAATGAAATATACCTCTACCTCAATCAATTTGAAGAAAAATGTAACTCGTAACTCAATTGTTCCATGAAAAAAATAAGAATCTTACTAACTTCTGACAATATGAATATCTGTAGCTCGAACACAGGTGTGGCTCAAAATTGTCCAGTAATGGGTCAGTCTCCTGTCAAAAGCATCTTTATACATATATATAAATAAGAAAAGCAGCTTTAACATCCTAAAAGTTTCCACAAATTAATCACTCGTTCAGACTTCTTTCTACCGAGAACATTTGAAATGAAATATAAGGAACATTCCAAAAACTCAACCACAACTCGCGTAGGTCACAAGCGTGAACAACTGCATGGCGAGAAGCGAGGGGATAAGCGCGTCATACATCTCCCATGGCACACTCATGTCGACAGCTACCACGGTCGACGGCCACTTCCTCTGTGTCCCCCTCTTACGTGCACCCTTATCTATTTTCGAAAATAGCTTTTCAGCATTTTGGCAATGTATTACATGTAAGAAATTGACCAGCGTAATTTACATTCATCTCCCTTCTCCCGAAATAATCAGTATACAATATAACAGTTCATAGAACTTTTATTTAAACCAAGAATGTCGTATTTCCTACTCTCATTCCTCTAGTTTCAATTTTTTTGAGTGTTGTATTACAGCATACATTCAAGGCAGGCAAAACGTTACGAGGTTGAAGAACAGAAAATTTAGAACGCACATCCCACGTTTTCATGCCTAAATAATGACCTCTTTTCCCCTCGTTTGTGCATTAACTTCACGCTCACTTGTTGATATACGAAGTTTATCCAGCATTTCCTCCCTTGGAATGAAACACGAAGAACTCGTATTACAACATTACAGAGAGCAGCCTCCCACGCCCCCAACTCAGCTCGAAGTTCACGCCACAGCACTCTCAGGAGCTCGAGGAAGCACCGGAGCATTCATGCTCAACGAAAAGTACCTTCCCTCGCGCCACACTTAGCTCTGACGGAACGTTCAAGACGCGAGTATAAAAGCATCATCAAATCCAGTGTATTGACGTTTCTAACACCTACACAGAATGAAAATTTTTATAATCGCCCACGTTATAACTAAGATAATATATTCTGGTTTGAATGTTTAGTTTAGCGACTTGAGTGAACTTATCATAGATATTTCATCAATCATTCCCACCCACAAGCTAGGCCACTTCACATTAACATACTACAAAACCCGCTTCCGATTTTCAAATATTGGCCAAAAAACCTGCGCACTTACACCTCTCATAGGGAGCTGTTTAAGAGCAGACTTTTTACAGGTTGCAGTATTCTCCCATGACCGTACCTCGGGATGAATTTCAACACGAAACTAAAGCTTGCTATTATGCTGGTACAGCAACAACAATAAGGTCAGTTGGCACACACCGCAGCAGGATCATAGCTCATTCCAATTACTAAAGTACAGAACAGCCCAATTTTAACACAATGCCATGATGTTCTAGAAGGTGCAATCAAAACGAATGATTTGTTGAGTTCGTCATTGCGTTAATTACTATTTGAACTCCATCACCATGAAGCCCATTTAGGCGGCGGTATATCAGGGAATGAGGACATGGCGGAACCAATGGGAACTTTAGACTCTCCATAACACAAAAGCCGATGTGTTAAGTGAACACATCGGAAAGTCGACACCAAACGTGACTGCTCTCCACGACCAACGACACTGAAACTATTCAGGAGGGCACACGCAGATTTGATACGATTTGCACACGAGACTGGGTCTGATAATAAATTTTTGTTGATGAATGCCACGTGAAAGTGTCAATTAAACCTCGCTTCTATCTTAACGAGACATGCATGTCAACTGAAACTATGTTTTAGTAATAATCCCTCACCACTGGCCTCAGAGAGAATGTTCCGATTTGAAAATGACAGAAAGGGATGTCACCCGATCTGGGTTTCAGATGACAGTAACGTACAGACTGCAATCAAAATAAACTAAGATTCAATTTTGTATCAAAATTATTAGCATTTCTAACTTCAGACTTGCAGTGTGTGTTGTGAGCCGGCGACATCTACAGGCCTACGCGCATCTAACTCGCCCGCAAGAGAGGCCGAGATTGTGAAATTTTACCACCGCGGGCTACAGGCTTCTCTACCCAAAGGAAGATAAATTGAACGAGTAACAAATAAATCGTTCTTATTGAAGGTTTGGATACAAATAAATATTTACCAGAACCATGTGCAGCTGAATGTGTTCCAAACTTATGCACTCGAATATTTATTTCATTTCTCACTCGTTGAATAGATTTGCAAAAGGTTTGAACAAATATCTCATTGCATACAGTTCTAAGAAACATTCATTTGCATATGAATGCAAGTCCTCAATAAAAGCGACAGATCACAGTTTTCAACGTTAACAAAAGCAAAAATTTTTGACAAATGTTAATTCAATAATGCGAAACATTGATATTACGCACAGAATGGAAACAGTTACACAAGCGATGAGGTCAAGATTTTCCAACAATTTATTTCGTCCTAGCGGTTCAGCTGGCAGAAAGTTCTTCAGGCAATTTGGCTACTCTTGAGAACTTCGTAGCCAGCTGCACCGCAATGACGACGCGAATTGTTCGGGTATCTGACCTGAGAGCTGGTATGCAGGCAATAAAATAACACGAAGCAATTTCACGCTTATGCAGATGAGACAATTCTTAATTCACTAAATTCTCAAACTAACACATGAGTAACAGACTTCAAATTTTGATCTGCAGCGTCAACACTCGAATGAATACCCGCAAAACTCTATCTCACCTGGCGCCAAGCAGCAGCAATATTCGTGCATCAAAATCCTGCGAAGAAAATAGACAATTTCATACAAGGTTCTGGAGTCCCTAAATATAGTGTTAAAATAAACCACGGTTTTAGAAACAAAATGCTTCTTTTTTCGGTGACCTCCAGACGCAGAAAAATAAAAGAAGGTAACCCAGAGGATGGATGACTCACGAAGAGCGGACGTATGAGCACGCAACAGCAAGCGGCCAAGTGCGTGAGCTTCAACAAGTTTCCGGACGTCGGTTTGTGTGCAGAGGCAACCAGCCTCCTCAACATAACAGAGAAGCTTCACCACTGCTCTAAAATACCATTCTATTCTCTACGCGTTCATGTTGTGAGACGCGTCATTCACACTTACTTCTGTCGCTCAAAACAACGAGAATGTAACGGTGGGCTCCTCGGTGATTGAACAAAGAAAGCTGCTTTCAAAGATCAACGGTGTTTCGTTCCACAGCTGACGACCGCAAAGCGGATCAGCGAGCAGCAGAGCGACGCACGCACAACACCCTTTCTCTGCAACAGCAGCTGCCAAACTGAGTTCATTGTTTTTGCGAGCGAGATTGTGACGAACATACGGGACCAAGCAAGCATACGGGCTACGATGACGACGATTTATGCATGTCGTACTAGTGGTCGTAGGTCAAGGTGGGGTAAATCGAGTTCAGGATATTTATAGCGTCAAACATTTCCAACACAATACCACTGAGAAGAACAAATAATTGCGGCTCGCTTGTTATGTTCATGATTACTTACGATTGACTGTCATGAGCTGCTATGCATATTTTCCGACAACAGAACTGCACTCACCACTTGTTATAAATTTGCCACATCTCTATCAGTCGAACTGAAACGAAATTGTCCCAGCGTACGTGCACTCACTCATGGGTTTTCAACTGCCACACGGAAGTGCTGGATGACCTTTCTTTTCAAACATGGGTCAAAATCGATTTTGGATAATCAATGCAATCAGAAAACATGTATTGTAATTAAACATAGGTGTACAAGGGGAGTGCAATTTAGGTCTATAATTTCTACTCAAGACGCTCACCAAAGCCACAACTGACATCACAAAAGTTAGCATTTGCTTTTGTTTCACGCGTGCATGAATACCCAGCAACGAGGGGACAAAGTCATACTAAATTACACGTTCCTGACACTCTGCCTCACACCAGTAGTCCTACACGCCGTAAAAGAAAAAACAAGAGATAAATTTTTTTGAGGTGTACCCAACCCAGGAGAATTTCCCATAAAACACTTCGAAAGGTCATCACTGCCGTGAAACTATGTGTCATTGCCGTCAATTCTCTGAAAGTTGGCTTATTTTTCCATTACAAGGACGTGATTCCGTAATGATTGCGGGCATCCCATGTCTATAAGTTAAGTTGTTTTCAGTTTACATTTGGTTATGTTGGCATAACAACTCTGCCACTCTACATTAGGAAGAATGTAGAGTGGCCACTCTACATTACCCCAGCACCGTGGAATCAGCTACCCTAGTGGAAGAATTTGACCCAACCGAATTTATAACTCGTCTTTTCTAACTAATAACTCGTCTATTCGTCTTCACAGCAAACAGTGGCTGCGACCGCAGAGCAGAAGATGATTTGAAAAATTTTACGTACTGCCCCGAATGATTTAGACTTGCGCAATTTAGAATCCCTATACATAACCAGAGAAAAATCAGTCCTTTAATAGAACAAATAGATCATTTCCACGGTAAATTTATGTGTAAATACTTAATGTAAACTTGTGCTCATTAGATTTGACTGAATTTTTCTTCATTCAATTTTTTTACAGATTGACTTACTGAGGATGGGGCTGGTCTCTGAAATGTTTTATAGATTGAATAGATCTTTGTAGATATTTCATTATCAGACCTTTTAAATTTTTAATGAATATGATTTCAATATTAACCATTTGCTTTGTTTTCAAGTTTCTAAATATTACATCAGTAATCTTTGTTTGAGTTTATCCTGAAACTTCAAAGAATATGACAAATTTTTACATGTAGTCACCAACACTCAGGCAAGTCTGCAGTCACCCACACTCAGGCAAGTCTGCAGTCACCAACACTCAGGCAAGTCTGCAGTCACCAACACTCAGGCAAGTCTGCAGTCACCAACACTCAGGCAAGTCTGCAGTCACCAACACTCAGGCAAGTCTGCAGTCACCAACACTCAGGCAAGTCTGAAGTCACCAATACTCAGGCAAGTCTGCAGTCACCAATAGTCAGGCCTATGATCTCTTTAACACATAACAATACAGTAACTGGCTAACTGACTAGAGTCCAGATAACCGATTTTGGTTTAAATCATTTCTTTTGGACAATTTCTTAAAGACGTACTATCTCACTCCAAACTCATTGTGGATTAATTTCTCACCAAGACCAATTCACAGGTGCAATTTATGACATGTTCACAGAAAATATATGTACTACTTTTACAAAATTTTTTTGTACAATAAACAAGAAAATAAGCAAATAAACAAGAAAATAAGCACACAAACAGCAATGCAGGGCTAGAAGATATATCATAAACAGCTTAATAATCTACATACTAAAGGTAAAGTTGAAACTATCCTGAAACTTGAGCTGCACAAAAATGTACAGTTTGAGGGTAGGTTAATTGGTTGCATGCCTACTTGGTTTGTCCCTCCACCTCCCTTTACCAGTATTATTTTATCCAGAAACTAGGAGCACACAAAAATAAATGAAAATTCATACAAGATAAAGAGGACTTTGATTATCCATTAAATGTCACACTGTGGATACCTGAACACAGTGTGTATTAAGACTGCAGATTTTGTCTTTTAATTCACTATCTATTTGAACTGTAGTACATTTTTCAAGTGTTCATATAAAGGACTACCTAACACAGGGAAAATGGCATGGTAGTAAAGCTTAAATCTCAGATATGCTCATTATATACTTTAAATTAATAAGGTAATTAGAGAACATTTATCATAATTATATATATCCCATCTCAATTGAATGAGTCATTCATACTTTGTATCATTGAATGTTACAAATAATAAAAATTTTAGCCGACATTCTTGGTGGCGCAGGAATGTAGAGTAGTTGGTCAAAATTACTCACTTGGCAAGGCCCTTCTGGAATAGATCCCATCTGGAAAGACAAGAAACTTTATTAATTGAATAAATAGGATGACAATAAACCTCATGACATCTTGGACAAAAAATAAATTGCCTAGTTGACCAATGCAACACCTATTGCATAAATTACACTATAATATAGAGAGTTAAGTATTGTACATCCAAGTACTGACACACAGCATAAACATTAACAACATTTAATAAATAGATCAGCTTAACATGTCAACCACCATGGATAAAACTAAAGTTAAATATTCAACTCAAATTTAAAGTCAATTGTAGTAAGAAATTTTGAAAATAACAAACAATGACCAAATCTTGCCTTCAATAGGCTTAAATTAAATTAAGTTTTTACAAAAATTATGTTTGTAGTTGCTCATCAATCGGCAGCATTATGAAAATTCCCTCCATGTACCACCGGTGGCTAACTTAGAAGTTAACCTGTTAAAACCCAAGATCTTTATTTATTTCTAAAACATTATTCTACATTTCTTTGGAAATATTCTAGCCTGCTGCTTGTTAAGCATACAATTATTAACTCAGATATTTTACAGGACACATGCATCTTTAGTACAGAGTGCCTTTTCTGATGTAAAAACTTGAAAATCTCTACAATATTTTTCCAACATGGTAAATAATTTTTTGAATTTTCACAATATGTTTAGCAAATTTTCAGAACAAATTTCTTGAATCTCTGAAATCATTTTCCCCACTTGGCATGCAACTTCTTAAAACTCTATCATGTATTCAGTAACTTGGGAAATAATTTCAGATGTCTAGACTATCTCCCACACATTTGCAATTTGTAATGGTTTTTATTTAATTTTTGCATTCCGGTTGGCAAAAACCTTTTGTGTACATTTGCAAATCATCAATGAAGATTGAATAAATTTTTATCTGTTAATAGAAACTTAAAACTGATAACCTTTCAATTTGAGTTCTTTAAATAAAAGCAAAGCTGGTTGACAGGTGGTAGCATTTTCTAAGTCATCACAAGCATATGAATAAAATTGAAATATTATATATTGAGTTTTATACGTAAATAAAATTTTAAGAGTAATTTCTAAATTGTAAACTATTACTAATGAAAAAGTGTGCCAAATTCAGTAATTTTATACTAGGATGTCTAATTGGTCAATATTGAATAGAAGCCTTTCACTGAAATTAATAATTCCGTTCCAAAGAATCAGTAAAGGAACATATTTAAAAATGTTTTACATGAATGTCATTCTGCTCGCTGATGCGTTATTTTTGAGATATAACAATAACAACGTTCAGATAGGAATAACATAATATGGTCGGCTGCTTAGTCGCCGCATTGTTGGGTGACGCCCACTTTTCTGACGGGACACGCCCATTTTTCTGACGGGACACGCCCACTTCTTGGCGGGAAATTTAACAGCCTCGGTTGGGGTAAGTTAAGCTTAGCTATTTTAGGTTAGTTTATTTAACTAACCTACCATAACTTATACTAACCTCACTCATCGTTACGTTAATCCCGTATTGCAGCATATTTACGTGTCCGTTCCTTCACTTTCATATACAACGTTCTTAGAACTTCAAAGTTGAATAACTCAAAAATAACGCATCAGCGAGCAGAATGTCATTCGTGTAAAACGTTTTTAAATGTGTTCCTTTACTGATTCTATGGAGTGGAATTTTTAATTTCTATGAAAGGCCTAAATTCAATATTGACCGTCAAATTTGGTATGATTCCAATACATTTCATAGTAAAACTATCAAACTTCTACACATAATTTAAAATTTCCATAAATTCAGGTATAATAACTTAGTATCATGTTCTTCCATGAAATCAATTACAATAATTCATACAAAGCATAACCACTACCTAAATCTAAAAGATACAAAAATGTGTAACATTTTCTATATGACTGCACAGTTATATACTCACAAATCCATACAATTCAATAACACCATTTCTTTCTGTGAGAAATTTTAAATTGACCTGCATCATGACTTTATCCAAAAAATTATCAACATTCAATTTTGATAAATCATATCATTACATCATTTTTTTAAGATCTCACTAAATATTAATCAGCTTTTTATCAATATTATAATAAATGTAAAGAAAATAAAATAAATAAAATTAAATTAAATTTAAACTAAGACACTAACTAAAAATTATCTAGCAGTCTTGCAACAGCAACTGCATGCAACTAATCATGAGATCACCAACAATAGACTTCAGTTAATGATGCAGATTAGCCATACACAATTTTAATACAAATACTCCTACATCATGAGTCACCTAACCTTTATGATGTCCAAAATTCTAGATTAATTAGGATATCGTTCCAGAATTGGTGGATCAAAATTAATCAAATACCTAGTTTACCAAAGCATCAAGAACAGTTAATATAGGAATTTAAACTGAGTTTCATTTATAAATAGTTTGGAAAATGTAGCCTCTGCAAGCTAAATTTAATTTAAAATATTTACTGAGGTGAGCAAAAAGCATTCTGAAAATTTTCCTGAGCTTATACTTGGTAAAGGCTAAAAACTACCAGTAATATTCAGAGAGAGTAAATTTCCTTTAATGTAGGCAATTTGAAATATGTCCAGCCATGTAATTCTTGAAAAACAAATCAGAAACTACACAAAAGAAGTAAAATAGTTTGTTAATTGACTTAATTAGCTCAAAAATTTCAAACTACTTCGTTTTGGCACAGGGCATTATCTAAAACAATTAACTGAGTAAAAACTTTAATTATTATTTTTGTATGAAATAATCTATTGCCTTTACACTACAATTTAGTAAAGCCCTTTCATCAAGTTTTGGGGTGGGACTACAACTTGACACCGTTGCATCTTATTCTGCATACTTAGAAAACAAAAACGTAAAATATTACTAAACGCACTTCATATCATGGGCAGCCAGCAACTTAATGACTAGACTTACTTTCTTTAAATTAGACGTGTTTTCGAGCCATATGCGCGAACCGCATCACAGAAACCAGCTAATTGTTGACGATGATCATCCGGATATTCCGTAGCTCACTCATGTCAAATTTTTTACTAAGCGCCGAAAATGTTTTATGCACTATTATCTTTTAAAATACCTTAATTTCCATCAATAAATCTTTGCACACTGTAATAAATATAAGCTATCAAAATCAGGATGAGCTAGAACTATGATAAATCCTCATTGCAATAAGGCCATCTTACAGTACGCCGAAAACCAATAGGTAACAGCGAGTTCAAATCTTTTTTCTAATTACCAACGCACTTAGTTAAAAATCTTTAACTTAGGAAAAATCCCTCTGTAAAGATTGCTCAATGGGATATAGTGATAAAATTACAATCAATTCTACTATGTAGTTCGGAACCAAAATTCAAGGTGCCATTTTGAGACTACTCACTTTTGCTTTCCCGCGACGAACCACTCATATATATGTTCAAGCTCTTATTAAATTAGCTATTACACCTAAAAACTTCAAATGACGTGCTCTCTAGAAACCTTTTTTTTTCTTTAATAACCAATAATACACAAGATTTTCATGTCCAGGAAGGAAGCGTTGGGGTATCTAATCCCAACGACGTATTCAGTCTATTTACCTAAGACCACATGTTTTGATCAAGCTCATACCTACAATGTAGGTAGAATCGAACACCTTGAAAATTTCATTAAACACACGGAAAAAAAAATTATGACCTATATCTTGAAAGCAACTTGAAGTTTATAAATACAGGGTGGCCCACAACTAAGGTACCTTTTCAATACCATTGTAGCCATACAACTGAAAATGGAAAAGATATTTAGTTAATTCAGAATTAATGAGTTTATTTCAAAGTTTTCTACCAGCGTATCAAGTCTACCGACTCTCACAACGCATTGCTAAAAAATTTATAAAATCCCCCACCTCAAAATGAATCGCTACGCAATGGAACAGCGAGCAAAAATAGTAGAACTTTACTTCCGATGTAATTGTTCGGTTACTGCAGTTTAGAGAAATTACAGGAATATCGATAGTATTGAAAGAAGTCCTTCAAAGAACTGCATTGGAAAACTGGTTTTGAAATTTTAGTTGTGGCAGGCACGAACCATACGAATTTGTGCTTCAATTCAGCTTGTTGCAACGAGTGTTGCTGATCGGCCCAAAACGTCAACTAGGAGACGTTCAATTTAACTGAGAGTGTCACGTACACTTTGAAATTTGTTCTTTCATTCTGAATTAACCAAATTTCTTTACCAATTTTAGCTTTATACCTATAAATATGGTGTAAAAGGTTCGTTACTTATGGGCCATCCTGTGTCACTAGTTCACCGCCGTCAAAAGTGACAAAATTTAATATTCCCTTGAATAAATCCAGATGTGGTTATTAAAGAAATGTGTTCTTTCTAATAGCATCTACGATAAAAAATATTCTTGCACATGTGCAATACTGAAACTCGTATCACAGATACGGTCATCCTTGAGAGCGTGACAGAGAAATGGACTAACCAACAAAGCAAGCAGGCAACAACTGTAGATTATTGTACAGTGGATATGAACATAAAAGAAAGAGTGCTTGGATGGTTTGGGCATGTTGAAAGAATGAATGTTGAGTGGCTGGTAAAAAAGATTTACACGTCGGAGGTGAGTGGTATTAGTGCGTGAGAAAGGCCACGGATGAGTTGGACAGATAGGGTGAAACGTGCATTTTATGAGAGGGATCTTACTGTGGACGTCGCGAAAAGGATGACTGCGGACAAAAGTGAGTGGAAGCAGTGTATAAGAATGTAATTATTTGACGCGGTCAGTGGAAGCCTACCCGCACGTGATGGAGTATTTGGTGTGTCCTGTCATGTGCGGGGGAAGGCTGCACACAAATGAAGCGGTCGGGGTAAACCAGCTATGGCTGTTGGGCCTGACTGGGGAAAAGGGTTGTGCTGGGCTGCTATTGATCCTGGCAGTTCTGGTGCGGCCTGTGCTGCCTCTCTCCCCTCCTAGTGACAAAGATGAATGATTGTGACTTGCTGTCGGCTACCCTTCCGTATGGAGGAAAATCCTGGTATATGTATGTATGGATAAGAACCTGTAAAACTACTGTTCTTGAAAAAATTGAATGAACTCAGTAGGGGTGAGAGAAGCTTCGCTCACGTCCCTCTGGATGAAAACACACTAATATGCTAGATGTGCAAACAGGAAGTGGTTTGAAATTCATTTTATACCGCTTGAAAGCAAAAGCTGGGCGAAAATGAATGTTTTTTTTTAGAAAAATCGCCTGTATACGACAGGTGTTATGAGGAGCCACGTTCCTTCCCCTCTGGATGAGTGAAAAATATATCTGACTGTGGGAAGCCATATAATTTTATGAAGTTCGTTTACAGGCTAATTTTGGGCTTGTACGTGCAAGAGTTTAAGAACGTTAGATTTTAAGAAAAAGAATTGATGGTTCGAAGTGTGGTTTTGTCAGTGCTCTGAAACGGAAAACAGGTGAGTTCATAATTCGTTTGAGAACTGCTGTGTTTCATTATATCATTCTTTATTATTCTGTAAGCCCTTCATAGTTGTATCGAACTGATATCCTGAAATTATTCAGTCTATGGTTTAAATTTAAGAATAAAAATCATTATAAATTAATCCAAAAAAGCGGAAGGTAAGATTTGTTTTCTCCTTACCGAAATCTTAACTTAGGCTTCACGTTATTGTGGTGAGTTGAAATTTATATAAATTTTGTTCAAAATACGTGGGCAAAACATCCTTCTCAGCATATTCAAAAAGCGACTATTAGAAACATTATAATTATATTTCAGGAAATAGTATGATGTTGGCGATCTTCGTTTTCCTTTGCATGCATGAGATTTCATTTATACCGGCGTTCGTCTTTGTGATCAAGTTTCAACAAGTGTTGTGTAATGCTTAGTAATAATTTTTGAGAAAGCATGCTGTCACTACGAAAACTTTTTTCTCGATTTAGATTATCATTTAATGTATGTGAATCAAGATCTTTATTGGAGAACTGGCTATGGTTATGGAATACTTCCATGTTATAAGTTATAATTTAAGCTACATAGCTCCTGAACCTTAAGTGAACAAATTAACTATCAAAATAGCATATGCATAAAGGAAATAATTGACCCTGCTATAACTTCTATATTCTTTTGATTTTATTTATAAACAATAAAATTGTAAAGTAGTGTTGGTTGTCTTTAATTAGTCAAATCAAAGGTGTCTTTGAAATCTATTTTTTTATGTTAATACTTCAAAGGCTTTTGATTTTATCAGTAAAAGTGTAATTCTGTTTATCTCATTTTTTAAAAATTCAGCATGCCAAAAGTATTTGGTTGAATTTGATCAGGTACATAAATGAACAAATGTTTCATAGATGAACATATGAATATTAAAAATCTATGCTTGTTTAAAATGCTTTAATTTAATTAGGATAGTAAGTCTAGTCTATCTTTTTTCATTGGTGTTTTGTGATGTTCTTATTTAACTGTATGCTTAAGAGTGCTGAATTATCAGTATTTGTAAAGAAGACAGTAATTGATTTTCCAATTTATGGTGCTTGAATATTGGTAATTAGATAAAAATAATCAATTTTTCTTCCATGCACTTTCCGTCGTAAATGAGTATTTAACGAGTTATAGCTGTAGGTTACCTACCGCTTCTCCATTCTTTGAAGTGCAGGAAAATTCAGTTTGAGGGGAAGATCCTTAATGAACTCTCCCAACCGACGCCTATAATGCATTCGAATGATTGTTACGTTAGGTTACTTTAGGTTAGATGAATTCAGTTGCGTTACATTACGTTACTGCTATAACTCATTAAATACTCATTTGCAACAGAAAGTGCATAGAAGAAAAATTGTTTATTTCAATCTAATTACCTATATTAAAGCTCCAAAAAATTGAAAATAGATTATTGTTCTCTCCTTCATATTTACCAAATTATCAATACTATCCTTTGTTCTGATTATATCTGTTCCATAGCTACCAATAAATGATTTAGCAAAAATAATGCCAAAAAACATATCTTATTGATGCAAATACTCACGAAGAGAGTGGTATGATGCTCACTCAATCTAATATATGTTAAGTAAGTTATTTATCTAATAATATCTTAAAAGTATCTCTATTTTGAATTTATAAGCTAGCCATTGTCATTTTTAGTGTCACTGATGAATATTTAACTCTTATAAAATTTGAATCATTTTAGACTATTTATTATACAAATTATCATTTGAAGGACTTGTGTCCATGATTTGTATCATATGTTTTCACATTGATATTGTTAGAAGGATAAACGTTCAGAGTGGTTTTGAAAAGTTGAAAAGAGATTAAATGCTTATCAAGTTATGCTTCATCGTTTAGATTTGGTTAAAATGTAAAGCATTTCTACCTGCATAGGAAATTAACTTCTATGGATGCACTTTATTTGTCAGTTTACAATACAACTCAATTGGTCTGATGCACATGCTTGAGAAGGTCTTTAGTTTTATCTGTTGAAATATTATCAAGTGAAGCAATTTCTAGCTTTAAATGAGGATCCAGTGTAGTTATTATTGGTGGAAATGTTTAAAGTCATCTTGTAACATTATTAATTAGGAGACTCAAATATGAAAATAACATGTTTTGCTGCATTTCACAAGACAACCTCATTGCTAAAGCTGAACTATAAGTAAATTACTTGAGCTTCACTTTAACACTAAAAATGATTAAAATTACATTTTGCATCAATATTAAAAATCAATCTAGAATATGGTTCTTATTTAGAATTTTAATTTCTGATTGCAACCCAATGGTTATCCAAAGTAAATCTGCTTAGTCAAACATAAAATTATGCATTGTTAGTTTTATTGAAAATTGTTAGTGAATTTGTATTTTTCCTATCAAACATGTTGATGCACAAAACATTCACACTTTCCTTTTATTTCAGTTTTTCAAAAGACCAACATATTTGCATCCTTGCTGCAAACATGTCATCCACTGGTGGTGAACAGATGCCCAAGCTTGATGCTAAGGAGATGCCAATGCTGTCATCTACTCAAAAACGTTACATGCAAGTTATTGAAGAACAAGTAAGTTGTTATGAAAGTAGTGTGAAGCTAGAGCACTAAATTTCAGACTGTAGGTCAAACAGTATTGAATGAATCGAGTTGAAATTATTTTCTGTAAATACATTTTGCATGTCATGTATATTTTATTGAAAATTATATTTATGGTTTTGTCTTTTTTGAGAGAAACTCATTCAATTTTGTGATTTGAATACAAGAGTATTGTAGTTTGTCAATATTTTTTTTGCCTCAGTTTATTTATATTTTATGTTTTTGATGCTTCTATTTGAGATTATGCTTTGTTTAAAGAGACTCAAGAGTTGATCTAAACAGTTGCATATAAGTTTGAATTATATTTTATTGGATGTTAGTGAAGCTAGAAAAAAACACAGGCTAGATCAGTTATTAGAGTTTCCATAACCACAATGCAAAGGTGTTCCAAAGTACAAAAAACGGTGCCTTTTACTCTGAAGTTAAGGCAATGGAGAATCTATGCACAAGGTGTGTTCCCACACAAGATCCCATATGCACAGCAGCAGCAAGTAAGAAAGGAAATTCATGAAATGAAATAAAAGTTGAAGAAGAGATTAATAGGTGCTGAAAAACTAAGGAGTAGTGAACTGGAAAAAGGCAGTCCATAAAATAGAAAAATCCACTCTAGTTCTACAAAAGGAAAGCCTCCTTTACCTCCTGCTAAGGACCAAACATCATCCTCTGTGAAGTACTGAAAAAAAAGGTGTATAAATCTGTTGGAACAAATAAATTGTACATGAATATGTATAAGCATATTTCAGTGAACTAGAAGTATAAAAAAGTTGTTTGCAAACCTGTCTCCTACACACCAATGATGCTTTTTTTTGTCATTTCTTCCACTTAATCTTCTTGAGAGCCTTGCAGTGATTTTATTTTTAGAAGTCAAGGAAATCACTACGCTCTGTTCATTTAGTACTGGGATGACAAAATGTTGAAAATGGATGCTATAAATTTTTTTTACATCAATTCCTAAACTCCTGATATATCAGAGAACTTTACACAGAGTCCTGGTGCTGCATACATTCTTGTAAATTTAACTTTATGCCAGTGCAGGGGAAAATTTTGCTCTGAAAATGAAATCGTTACCTGCATTATTTGATAGTTCTTGCAGATATGGCAAAGTAGGATGACCATCACTCACTCTCCTCTCTCTCTGCTGATCCATTTACACATGAAACATGTACAGCATGCTATCAAATTCGACCATACCTCTTGTTTGTAGGTGTTTACTGAGAAAATATCATGACCTCAATTTTGTATGGCCTGTTTGAGTTGTCCATAATAAACTAGTATTGAGTATTGTATTCTCTCTAGACTTCCTCGTTACTTCTTATTACTTGAAAGTTCATCTTGAGGCTGACTGAATTTTTTGTTTTGTCAATCGCTCTATGAAGTATCGTGTGGGAAATTGATCTCTAAATGTTCTCATTGCCCACCCTGAATTGCAAGTATTTAAGTTATAACTTTTTCGTTTTTATTGATCTCTTAGACTTTGCTCTCGTGGAAGTGAAAAAATAAGTCATACTGTAGTTTAAGAACTTTTTAGATGCATAAACCAAATTGTTGTTGTATTTATAGTGACCGCAGTTTCTGGAAATGAGCATGGACTGACTGTTGTCTCTCTGATGGTAATGTGTGTTCATGCAGTGACATTCAAGAATCTGATGAAAGAAATCTGAAAATGAGGCGCATACCAATACTCTCAGGCCACCAGAGTTATTAACCTAATTCAAGCTCATTATGAATGGATGGTGGGCATTATTTATTGTGGGAAAAGCTTCCGTGACAGAAATTAACTATCGTAATATATTCATGTTGATACATTTATTATTTTTACTTTCGTATGTTTCTGCGTTGACATATTGTTAGTCATAGACATAAACTATTAAAAATCCTTTTATTTCAGAATGCAAAGAGAGCTTCAAAACTTCTACAGGTGCGCAGACGGAATAACCTGGTGGGCAGCTTCTTAGGACTGAGTGTATTAGCAATTTATGGATACTCAATATTCTCTGTTAAGCAAGAGAAGTTCCTGGATGAATTGGAGGACTGATAGTCTCACTTTATCACTTCTTTTTCAGCTTGAAATTGCTTTTTTTTCTTTCTATATTAGTGTACAAAGTTGATAGTTACTTACGTATGAGTGTCTACATTATGCTCGAAGGTAGACATTTGTTTGTTGGTCATAATTTGCCATGGGCAAATTTCCTGTTTATGTTCTTACACTGGTTACAATTTGTCGAGAATAAAAATTTTGAAATGACTTAACCTCGTTATCTATAATTCAATTCCAAGTATTTCTGGCAGCAGTCTCTTTCCTTGCCAGTTCATTTAACTAACTGTATACTGGCGTAAGTTACATTAGAGCAGGCGATTGCGAGTTTTTGAGATTTACTCATGCAATGAAAACATTGCATTGCAATTGGTATTTTGTGGCATTTTAAATCCTCAATATTTTTAGCCATGTCCTGTGCTGTCGCATCCCATGTAGAGGTTATCTGGTTTATCACCTTCCGTGGGAACATATAATTAATTTGTTTTCAATGTATCAATGCTACCATGTTGCACTTAGAAATGTTCAACCAAAGCTATTACACATTGTTTATTGCTTCATGCTGGTCCCATTCTCAATGATAAATAATAGAAAATAAATTAAACAAAATTGCAAGTTTGTAACAGTTCCGTCTGGTTATAATTGATCTTAGATAATGACGTATTTCTTGTCGAATTGGTTAGCCACATTTTACAGCAATTTATTTTGTAATTGGACGTTTATTGTCGGCAGTATGCATGTTTTTTGAGGCGATATCTGATGTATTAAAAAGAATGCGTATAAGTTAGGTCATGCACGGTGCTGTGAATAAAACTCAAAATTTACCTAAGTTTTATTTGGTAAAAATGTCTTATTCTAGATTTACAAGTTAATGGAAACATTGGTGGAGTTACAGAGAATAATTTTCTACTGTGGTAGCGCCTGTCAAAACCTAATTCAACTTGCTAGGCTCATAAGACGCCACCTGTCCGGTCTACCACCTTCCGTTTTTAGGACTGTAATCTGATTAAAAACGTTACTTTTTGACGCAGCAACAGCATCATTTTTTTGTTTATTAAAAGTCTGTGTGCTGAAGGTTTGGTCCTATTTAAGCTTAGAAAAAGAATGTAATCGTGGGAGTGCGATAGCTATCAACTTTAGCAATGTTACAGTCACAATGGCAAACGCACAGATGCGTCGCAGGTTTTGAGTTAGAGAAAAATACCGAGGCACTCGCATGAAGGCCGTATTTAGCACTGAAGAAAACATATTCAAATACTGAAGTTCTTAAATGAGTTTATTGAGAAAAATGCCTCTGATAGCTATTTAATAAAACCTCATGCTTCTAATAGGTTGAAAATTCACAAACAATCGATGAAATAAAACCATAAGTTTTCAAGTTCAATATTAATTGTGCACAAGTTAACAGGCTTATTTCATGTCTATGTACCTGCTACAATAGCGGAACATTTGCACAGTAACTACGCCAACCTCAAGCATCCTGTTGCTCTCGCACCATCAGGCTACGACTCACCAAAATCGTTTGACACCTCTCGTCACCAGAATCAACGCTGTACGATCTGTCGCAGACCGCTTGCAAGAGTGTGCTGCCATGAGAGCAATGTGAGCCACACAAATAGCTCAAATGCAAACCGGCACTTCCAACTGTTAATGGATGTGCAGCTATGGCTGTTCCCAAGTCTCCAGTTTTGGTACCAAGCATTACGGATATCGCTACAGAATAAATCAACTTGACGTTTTGCCGAGCATTCCGCTCAGGTGGACTATTCATTCATAGATAGTAAATCATTAGTCTGTTGGAGGTTCGTCTTCATAAAGTTATAACACGATTTGTTTAATGAAATGTCTCGTCGCTATGACGATTATTGTTTAAAAACCCGTAGTGTATCATGCAGACTTCTACAAATATTTGATGCGTCCCTCATTGCTCTATTTTCTCTGAAATGATTAGGAAAACAAGCCCCTATTCCAAAAACGAAGATTGCACGAGTTGAAAAAAAATTTTAATTCCTTATGTTCTTTGCATGTTTTGTTTCCATAGCTTACAGCACCAAAACGTTCAAGAGACATAAATAAGGGTAGAGTAATTTCAGGTTTCAAGAACTCTACTTGAGGTAGAGATGTGAGAATCCTACGTAAGAGGGACATAACCTCAACAGTTTAATAAAGGCGATCAATATCTTACACTAGAACGTGCAGCCTTAAAATTACTGGCCTCTATAACATAACTAGCAAGAAATATTCACAAATGGCGCTACCTAATGTTCATCAAAATGCGTAACTTAAAGCGTTTATTTACAGTGCCTAGTGACGCAGTTTATCGCGTTGCTGAGTCGGCGGGCGTTTCCGTGCCGGAAAACCGGTGCATTTGTAACGTATGTTGTTAAATAAAGAATTTCTTGTGCTCTCTACCCAAGTTCAGTTACAATTAAGGAAAACTTAAGAAAACTCTATTGTTCGTTTCAAACTTTGAATATGAGATGAAATTTGCGCCTTTCAGGTAATCACGTGCGCTACACCTAATTTAGACCCCAACGAATATTACGATTGTAAGCCCTGCTGTGAGGTTAATTAGAGTATCATTCTCGTGCTGATGCGATGGCCGTGAATAATATTGATGAAGGATTCACCTCAATTTCTAGAACGCTATACACTTCGATGGTTAATGAGTTGAAAGATGTTCCTACCTCTAGTTGACGACAAACAACCAACCGCGCGCCTCTTTTTTTTCCAGAATAACCCGTTACAGTTTAGTTGAATATCTCGTTACAAAAATGGAAGTTAAGGAAAAGCTGGTCTCGGATTTTCCATAAAAGTCGCATGCAAAAAGCAGATATGCGATTCAATAGATGCATAGAAAAAGCACGCTTGGATAACATTTGTAGAAGGTACCTCACAGCTTAATGTCAAATAGCCAGTGGTACTGAGAGAAAATTAAAATATGTACAGCACATTAACCTAGAACGGACACTTTAGAAGAGATGAGAACACGGCGCAAGATTCAGTAACGTGAAACGTATTCTTGATCGCGGAAAATATAATGCTCTGGAAAAAGAACATTATTTTGACGTAAGCTATTTCCAACGAAGACGTGCAGAAAAAACTCTGTACAAAACTATCTCTGGAGTAAAAAGGAACAGCCTCATCAAGAAACGGGGATACAACGTAAATCATATATCTTTGTAGACTAATTTACCAACCATCCATGTTGTCGCGTACAGCGACTACGAAAGTTTGATGACTTGGCCAAGCAACGTGTCAAATTCTCGCAAAAAATTTAAGATTTGATCAATTTTTGCGGATTTTCACTCGAAAAATAGCCTGTAGAGTAAATAAGTCATTAAAAGACCTTTCACCACCAGCTGTACGTTTACGACAAGGTAAAATGTATCGAAATTCGGCCAGTGTAATCTACCACTCAGCGTGGAAAATTTCCCCCGCCTGCCTGCCCAAAGAATGACGAAGAGATTCAGAGCGTCAGAAGCTGGAATCTGCCGAAGTTGCCGACGTAGGAAGCGACAGGAACCGCTTCGATGGCGCCGTTGTTGACTTGGCGGGAGACGCTCACCTCCGTGCGGGTGACCACGCGCGGGAGCAGCTCTGGTTCGTCCTCAGTCTCAACCTGAGGAGGTTTGTTTTGTGAGATAATGGTTCCAATGCCTCAACCTGAGTAGGTTTGTTTTGTGAGATGATGGTTCCAATGCCTCAACCTGAGGTGGTTTGTTTTGTGAGA
>JACJUY010002484.1:0-27915 GCA_014220935.1 Platorchestia sp. MABIK | reverse complement strand
TAGAGTTGAATCTTGAATATTTCAGAATATTTGAAACTCGCCACAGTTGATGCATTAGAACCATTATCTCACACAATAAACCTCCTCAGGTTGAGGCATTGGAATCATTATCTCATTAAGTTTTGCGAATGAGATGTACAGAAAATTAGAGTATGAGACACAGTGTATCACAGAATACTTCAATATCAGGTAAATTGACAAAATTCATTTCGGAAATTATGCTCTGTTATGTTTTTTACAAAAATATAAGAGCATATAAAACGCACCACCTAAAACTTTGTCTCAACTTCACACACCGATAGATTACTGGTTCTCAGTATTTCAGAAAAACAACAATAATACTCCTTACTACCTCGACTTCAGGAATATTCTGAGGCTTGCGTGACTATTTAATAAAAACAATAATAATACTCCGGCCCACCTCGACTTCAGGAATAGTTTGAGGGTGACTATTTAACAAAAATAAATAATAATAATAATCCGGCCCACCTCAAGCTCAGGAATCGTTTGAGGCTTGCGTGCCGGCAGACCAGAGAGCACGAGCGGTCCCCTCACTCTGTACATCACGCCGAGGTTGTAGACGCTCTCTCCAGGCAGCATCAGCTCTGCCGGCCCGATCATGATCCTGCCATCTGACACCATGCATTCAGTGTGTTAGCCTTCCTCTTTTGAACAACTGATGTTGTAATACTTGCTTACTGATATTATTACTCATTCAAAATGTCAGCCTTCCTCGTTTTCAAAAACCAATGCTATAATACTTGGCTTCTGATAATGCACATATCCTCACCTCCATAGACAGTCACAGGCAAGGTGTCGTTCAGAATGGTGGTCACGAGCGTTCCGTTCTTGAGGTCTGCGACGTTGAGTCTGCCCTTGAGTATGTGACTCCCCACAAAACGGTTGCCCTCATCAGCGTCCGCCAAGAAAGGGTCAGTGATGGGTATTCCGAGTGCCTCGCGGTCGTCAAGCTCTGAGAAACGGTTCGGTTGCGAAGAGATCCATTCCATGACGTCAGTGTCGGATGGTATCAGGGCTGTGTACTCCCGATGGTTTGACTCGTCTGAAAGAGCAAAAAACATCGAACATTTGTACCATGCAAGGAAATATTCTCACAACGAATATTGCTCTTTCGTGACATTCAAGATTTACCACATGCAAGAGTTAAAAACTTGAGTGAATATTATTCGAGGATGATGCGCGTTTGTCAACACCGAGGCATCCATCACACAGGCACGGTAACAGAGTTGCCATTGAAAGCCCACACAGTAAAACCCAACGAGCCTACGTAATAAAACCCAAAACCCGCAATCGGAGAGCTTTTCTTGGTGGTTTTTAGTAGTTAACGGCTGTTTTGTTTGCGAGCGTAAAGTTGTACGTTTTAGTCAATTAGGAACTACGAAACGATTTTTCTTCCATATATTCATTCAACAAAACTTGTTTCAAAATTGAATCGTAAATGTAAAATGTAAGTATTTACTAGATACCAAGTAATGCTAATTTACTCTAGTGAGAGTGATGTAATTGGAAATTCAGACTCGTTTTCCGACCTCAAAGGGCTATTAAATATTACAACCTTTATTAAAAGCTTTCATTCTTCCCGCGGCTCCACACAAAACCGAACGTGGAAAATATCTGTCCAATTCAGCCGGAAGTTGTTGCGTAGCATGAAGCTGTGCAGTAAAAGTACAGAAATGACAGCTGTTCCGTTGATTGCATTCCCTGAATTAGGAAATTATTAGCTCAATTGAATTAGCTTGCAATAGTGATTGAACTTTCCCTATTTTTCCGTCGTCACCGAGTGTGAAACGGCAGAATGTTCATACAACACTCATTTTCTACTAAATTTAATAAGAAATCAACATTTGTTTGCCTCTCATACTTTGAAATTGAATAAATTCCAATGCTTTTCTTGCATTCAATGAATTAGTTCCCAGACTTTCCTTGCATTCAGATGTATTCTCTACTATTCAGATTTTATTTCCCCTTGCAGCAAGAGACAGTCATGTTAAGTAAGAATTGAAACAATTCCAGGATACAGATGAAAGTTAAATAAAATCTTGTAAACTCAGTTCAACACGCTCGTTTTTTTGCCAACTCTGCGCCGTAGCACCGTAGGAACTCGCGGGCAAAAGCCAAACGAACACAAGCTCACAAATGAGGCGCAAGTTATCAGTTCCCTTAAGTGAACCATATGTTTTAACCAATTCAAACCTTATACTGGCAGTCAACAAAATATTACCATTTGATTTGATGTGCAATAGTCTAAGGAATATAACACACACGAAATATTTCTGTGGGCTCAAAGAGCAAATTGCAAATTTGGAAAATACTACGGATAAGTTATAGGAAATCGGCCTCGTAATTTGCTTCGTTGTTTCTGCCTTGAGCTCATGAACAACGCGATCGTGGCCTGTATCATTGGGTATCATTGCCAAATTTCAAAAATATTTTCCTTTCAAGCGCTCAGTCGGCCTCAAAACATTGAACTTTAGGCGAAGTAGATAACTATTCCTTCAGTGTAATCAAAGTAAAAAAACGTCAAGTCAAAAAGAATAACTCGAAATTTTGCGTGTAACTTCAACGCCTAGAGATTTGCAGAATCGTAAAATCTAAGTGGACACTCGCGAAACAACTCACTAGAAACCGCAAGCAAAACACCACACCTCACTAATGGCACTCATTTATGCCAGGTCACTGGAGCACGCGTAATTTGGACCAAAATCTAGAGGGTAATCTTTTTAACCGTTGGTGTAAAATTCAATGGCCGCTTCGTATTCACGGACAAGCATTCAGCTGAATATATAGCTTCGCCAATCACTCCTCTAAAGGCTGATTGTACTAGGTTAAGCCTACGCTAACAATTCAAGTTCAGAAGAAACGACACCATGATCGCATTAGGCATATGCAAAAGCAAGAAATACTCCCCCATTCGTTACTGGGAGTCGGTGCCGTCCTATTTGCCGTTAGTTGCTTAGAAACAAAGAAATTGCGTCATCGAATAGCTAAGATCACTGTACGTGTTCATTTCTAATTCAAACCTCGTGAGTGTATACGGACACTAATAAATTATCAAGAATTAGGATCAGCGAAGACAAATTTTGTACCCTAAGCATGGGTTATTTTCCCTAGAAAAGAAAGTCTTACCGTCGAAAGATCGGACGAGGTGGGATAAGTGTGATCGAGCCAGGTACTCATGGAAGCGATCACTGCTTTCCCAGATTATTTTCGGCCCAGCGGAGCCAAAGAACTGGGGAGGCGATAACGATCCTGTCCGAGGATATAGATGGGACAGAAACTGAGACATGGGCCACGGGCTACCCAGCAGAGGGGCCCTCTCAAGGTGCGGATGCATCTTCTGAAGAAGGTGTACCTGACAGATAAATAATCATGCCATTAAATGAACCATAACCATTCTCATAAGCACGATTATGGTTTGTAGTTGAAATAAATCGGCAAACAGCAGACGATCATCAATACCGTGAGATGATTATACTGCCCTGTTTCTAGAAATGTGACATACACAATCCCACCCTCGCATAACTCGTACGCAAAAGAAGATTAATTTTGCAAAGCGGTTGCTTAGTGCAGGCTTGAAAGCAGCAATTTTTTGACAGAACAGCGTTACTTTAAGAGCACTTACTTGCCGTGACAGTATGTCATATCATCGAAAATAATTTGAAAGAACCTTTTTACTGATCACTCTATATGACTAAGGCATTGTGTTTACAGTTATAATTTAATTGTTCATTTATGACGGAAGCGGAGCAGATGGGGACTAAGAACTTCTTTAATAACAGCCACAAAAACGCTAATTTCAAGATTTGTAGTCAGTACGAGTCAACATGAGCCAGACTAACACAATCTCTATAAAAATTAAATAAAAAAATTCATTGCTGCTTAAGCGCAAAAGAGAATAAACATAGGCGAACGAATACACTTCCGAAAATTAGCTAAGCGTAAATATTACAATAAGAAATATGCAGGAAGAAATATTAAACACTCTTTAAACTTACGGTTTGGTGATCGACGTGGAAGAATTTCGGCACGGAATAGATTCTGCCGAAGTTACTCGTCTCTTCGCTCTCAGCCATCACCTTCACGCCCTCCACCGTCAGCTCGCCTGCCGCAACACACGTCAGTTCAAGTACGAATAATGACAAATAATATAAAGAATTATAATCTACAGAGTGTTCTATCAAAAATGTAGATATTTTTTGAGTAACGATTACTCATGAATTTTTGGTTTTGGTCTCAGGTGCAACCAAGTTGTCTTTCATGACATTTAATTTTTTTAATTTAACGTTATTTTCTTTGATTCATTAGATTTGTATCCATGTCAAAAAAAACACATCAAAACAAAATACTTGAGTAATGGGCAATCAGAGAATATTTCCTTTGAGACACCCTGTATATTAAACAGCAGCCTTAATTTTTTCGTCTGTCACACTTGGAAAACATTGCAAGCTTAATAATTAGGTTCGAAGCACATGTATACTATTTCAAGCATGTGTATTTTACGCCGGTGCAAGGATGCATTATAAGATACAAGGTGCGTTCCCTCTCTTCATTTAAAAAAGTTAATGTTTAAGGTATTATACCGAACATCATCGCATCGAATGCTGTATTTTTTTAGAGGCCGCACATATTTGCATACTGAGATTTGTGAGGCTCACAAGTGTTTAATTATACTAACACTTTGGGCGTCGATGTGTCGAGTACGTTTGAACAAGCGTTCAGTCGTTCCTAGTGAAGTAAAAACTTCCCATTGTGAAGGATGAGAGTTTTACATACCGTTGTTTTCTTTGCCACTAATTTTAACATAACTCAAGCGCTTGAGGCAAGATTTTATTTCAAATAAGTGCATCAAAGCAAACTCATCACTAACTATATTTGTAAGAGTCTTCGAAGATTGAGGCCTTTTTCGGTGATGCTAGTCGAACGTAAAAAAATGAACTTTATTCTCAAGCTTCTAGAACACAGCGTGACACCGTTTCCAGGTTTACTTTTCGTCAGTTTTATTTTAATAACAAGGCAAAACGTGATGTTTTAAAACTCAACCGGTGTTTCTTACCTTCGTGTGTTTGTAACGCACCTCACGTCGTAACCCTAGAAGCCTAACGCTGATGATCGTAAACCGTGGACTGAAATACCGCTAGGGCCAATTTTCTTTGCATGAAAATGACCTTGAACTAACAAACAAGTCCATGTAGACACACTTTTTCTTGTTCAAAGGTTGTCGTCTCCGCAATGCAGCCAAGGACCGAAACTGAGCAAGCGTTGCTTGGCTGCGTAATTGTACGACGAACTAAAATGGGGTAGAAGCTAAGCTTGAACCGAGTATTGTGAAGTATAAAGTGTGAACTCTTAGAAAAATAAGTTTGGAGTTGTATTCTAATTACATGACAGGAAAATTCATGGTGAGATGATGATAATAGGATAATGATAACATGACAGAAAAATTCAATAGCGAATATTCTTCGATCCCATTTTCGTGCACGTTGCGAGTTCCTAAACAAGGGAGTTTCGGATCGAGCTTCTGGTCGAGAGTAAATTTTAAGTGCACTATTCTATCTTCAGCGCAAGATTAAGCATAAGATTTTAAGTTTGGCTTAAATTTTCCGTCCTAGGTTCTCCGTAGTGTGTGATTTTTACATATTGTAATTTGAATTGGGTGAAATCTTTAGCGTAATGTTATTCTTTTGTGGTGAATTTTCCGTGAATATTTTGAGCGCGGTGTAAACGTCATATGTGAAGAGTTGTGTCGAGTACAAATTCTTATATTCGCTCATACGAACCCTTAACTTATTGTTTGATTTGTAACTGTTAAACTTTCAGCAGGCTAGCTCCGTACTGCATCCATGTAGATTTGCAACTTGAAGGTAAACACGATATCGAAAAAATGTCTGAATACTACCAAAATCAGTAGACACGATAACTTTAGCTTGGTAAAATCATGGGCTGCAAAACAATCAGTTGTCTACATTCCTGTCCATAGTTAAGCAAATCCTCGTCTGTTGTAAAGATGGGATCTTCCATTGGCAGCCCTCGCCGACCTCGTGGTCAAGGCAATCAGGATCGTCATTTATGTTTGAAAGAAATACAAAGCCATTTTTGCAGGCGCTGCCCTGCAAGTTTTTCTAAGCAGCGTCGGCTTATTCAAAGCCAGTATTCTTGCCTAGCGCTTATGTTGTGAAAAATGCACAGTTTTCAGGAACAAAAAAATGCAAGAGCTTACAATGGCAGCTGCAACACAATTCATACCCCTCAAAGATTTTGTATCAGATGTCTCTATCTCTCTCTCTCTTTGTGTACCTGATTTGTGTACCGTTGCATATCTGATTAATTATTCAGATTCTTATCTTGAACATAAAGAGAGTCGTATTTTATTAAACAAAAGTGCCATTTTGAAAGTCGATTATTTACTTTGATTTATCATCAGCAGAAATTCAATATTTTTGTTGCGATTTCATATCAGTCCATCACTGCATATACGTGTTAATTTAGTCATTGAAAATGACAAAACTGAGTCCTAAACTTTCACGTTTTCCCTGCAAGTCATTGGAATTTGAAAATAATAATGACTTTATTAAATGCGCTGAAGTTTCCTAACTAGCCGCATCCGAGGCCAAAATTCTTCATATTTTTCTAGGTGTATTTTCATCATTAAGACCACTCAGCATCCGTGCAGGGATGCTGACTGGTCTTTATGAAATGAATTTAAAATTTTGACAATAAAAAACTCAACTTGACAACTCTAGTTCACAGGTTCCTAACGCACTCCGACGCGCTCGGCGCATCGAGCGGTAACATCATTGACCTCTTCCGTGCAGAAACGAATACGCGAGTTTCCACCCAGTGTTACGTTCTCTATTATCAACGAGCATATTTTTTTTAAACTTAGTCATCCAAAAGTAGATACAGTCATTTTTAATTGGTGGTTTTGAGCCATTCTTCATGTGAAAAGTTTTTTTTACCAGCGTTGATTTTTGTACCAATTTTATTGGAAATAAATAGTTTTTCATTCTACTGATGGTGAAACGTTTTCACTAAATAAGAGTTGGGTTAAGGGTAACGTACGTGACACCTGGTCCTGCTCACAGAGGCGATGTGAGACCTGCAGCGTTGCGAGGTTGTCGTCGATGCTAGCGAACGCCAACAGCAGCAAATTAAGTTATAACCTCGACAGATTAAATATTTCCCCTCTATAATCTCATATTTAATAATCCTCGTATGGTTTTTATGTAAATACTCCTCGCACAACTTACACGTAAATACACGATCGATCCTTAAATATCCTCGTGTGATTTATACTTTGAAAATCCTCGTACAATTTATACGATTATATTTAAGGCCATCCATATACTGCTGGAACAAGGAGTATACCTTTTCAAAACTATGAAATATCTATGAAATGTACGTAACAGCTATAAAATATTTGTCACAGCTCATGGTTTGGATAATTTTTGTTGCGCTGTAATAAAATTGGATTTCAGGTATAATCATTCAGCTATTTTCAACCTCACGTTAAAATGAGATAAATTTATACATAGTCTCTCGTTAAGTTGAAAATCTCAAGGTAAACGGATGCTGAAACAAAAATATTTATAAATGCAATTATCCAAGCACGACCGTACCTCGAAATTACCAGTCTCTTGGTAATTACTGAGCAGCAGAAACACGCACATGCTATTTGACGCAGCCAATTATCAAGAAAACCTCAAATTGAATTTTTTAATTCCACTCTCAACGTCTGAAATATGGAGATCGGATGTGCAGGCAAGAGCAAGGCAGTTCCCACAGTGACGTCGTCCATCAGATGGAAAGGCTCGTGTTTTTGACGCCTGCTCATTAGCAGCATTTTTTAATAATTTCCGACATCGTAGTGCCACAGCCCGCAGAGAACATTTATCTCTGAACACGGATACGTTACGTGCTTTCTGCTAAAATTTCATTTGAAAAGCTCACACTTGAATATTTGTGTAGCCAAGTCAACAGGTGCGGAAGAAACAAAACGTAACAATCATTCAATTTAGGATGACTGTGAAGGCAATGAGGATTTTGTTAATACGGATCACAAAAAACGTACACTGTTTGACACTAGATAGTGTTTTTGCAGTGAATATAAACAGCACCGTATTCCAATGCATGAGAAGCGCACAAAAAGTTTTGAAATTTACAAAAAAGGGAAAAATATGTACAAATTTAAGTCAAGAATGGCGATCCAAATTCAGTTTTGTCTTACAAAATAATTCATGGAAAGCATAAAAGCAAGTGATAAAACGGTTGCAAGAAAATTTGATTTGAACCATTTATAAGTTAATTCAAATAGTATGTTAACAGCTCCGCAATTTATTTGAACCATTCAAACGTTAATTAATTTAGCATGTTAACAGCTCCGAATTTTTTGTGCTGGAAACACACGTACTTTCAAAAATTTTCGTAGCATTCTGGGAGTTCAGGTTTCAAGGACAAGTCTTTAGGTTCAATTTGGGAACACTAAAATATCATGTAAATCCAACAACACAAAACGGGTATTGCTATTCAGAAACGTGTTTTGCTACTAGAAAGTCACGCAACTTTACTGCTTCGCTGGCAAGCACTTTCAATTTTAATTGTGTTTACGTGCGTTGCTGGCGTTCAGAACCGGTTACGACAGTTATTCCCTATATATAGCCAGGAAGTTCGTAAACTCGTTTTTCTACTTTGGTCGTCACGTTTTTCATTCCCTTCTCATAAGAAGCAGCTATTATGATCCCTATGCTAGTGGGCACAGAGGATAAGTAAATGAAAATATGAATGAATGCATGAAAATAAATAAATAAAAACAAGCAAATGAAAATGTAAAAACTTCAAGGTCATGAGAATTGCACGATTGAAGCTATTTAAAAACTATGAACTGGATTATTTGCAGTTTTTCGGGAATGATCATGTGTTGCTTGTGTTTTTAGAATGTAGGTTGTGAAGATCAAACTGGGATTTGTTATTGCGAATGAACCATTCTTTCAAGTAGAAGCTTATGTGATTTGTGGAGGCGACGATAATTAATAAAGGCAGCATTTCCGTTATTCCGCCCTTGAATTTTATTAAACCTCTTTTGAAGTTGTAAATCACTGTTCATCTTCAGGGCAAACTCAGAATAGTCGCACTGCTTGGAGATGGAAAAATTGAACATTTAATGCACGAATAAGTTCACAATCTCAATAGCTGTGGCGGTCTTTCCAAAAACAAAACATGCAGCGCGTCCCGTCTCGGTCCATAACTGCCTCCTTGTAAACCTGAAACTTAAATTTCAGACCCCAGCTCACCATTTTATCGTCAGTACGACAGTGATTAGAGCCACTTTTCACTCAAGACTTAATAGTTCAATGTTTAACCTTCCCTCCATTGGCAGCATGTGCGCTAATTCGACGTCGCTTTCCTATAGTACGTCAAGTCTTCGGCTCATTGTCAAGTTATGAAGATAAAAATATGGTCAGTTAATGTAGGAATTTTCCCTTCCTACTGATTAACCGCTAAATTCTTATGTTCAGTTTGATGTTTTGTTTCGTCAAGATTTCTATTTCCAATGCTTAAAAAGTACATCAAATTTCATTCACTCACTTGATATTGTAATCAACTCACTTCTGTATCCAACACGTAGATTCTAATGACAGCTATTATAATGACGCATAATTCAAGATTGTCATATGATTTAAGATTATTAGTATATTCAATCTTTAGGTCTCAAAACTAGATCCTTCAACTTTTCAGTAATATGAATGTTATTCCCTCTGAAGAATAGAGTTTTTATATACAAATTTTTAAAACCACAAAAATTTGAACAGATAACATTAGCGCAAAATAAAGGGAAAACGTACGGAAAGATTAAATTTTTAAAAAATACAATGAATCCCTCACCCTGTGCCTATCTATAAAGGCGATTGGCTGTTTCAGGAAAGAATATTAAGCACGTATGAAAGCCAAAGTTCCTTAATTCTTACGTGCACAGACGTGCCCAGACGCATGACCAGCTATAGCTGCCACTACACAGCTCATGGGGTATAAGCAATCAACATCTGCAGCCTGCACTCAAACTTTGCAGTGGGTCGCTCGGTCAGCACCACGCCGACATCAACACGCCCATGGAATCAAAAACCTCACCTCCAGTGCGGGAGATCCTGATGGTGTTGCCCGCGAGTGTCGTGAGGGAACCGCCGTCGGGAATGTCCTCGAGAGCCACGTTCCCTTCCACCAGGTGCTCTCGCAGGGTCCTGTTGAGGAAGCTCTCCACCAGGAAGGGGTTGAAGCCCCAGTCAATGGGATAGAAAGCGTAGAAGGCCTCGTCCGTGGGAATGATGGCGGTGAATCGTTTAGCTGAACATGGAAGCAAATCGTGAGGTATTACGTCATGTTCAGCGGTAGCAGTCTTTTAATTGAACCCTGCGTTAGTCACCTGGAGTCAGCGAATAAAGTTAGTCACCGACGATTTACTCACTCAAGACACTTACTTCTGAAAAATGATCCACATAAAATTATTGTACATGAAACACGGTCAACAGATGGCTCAGGACTTTTGGACAGTCCCAGTTAGCATGATTTGTAGTTATCAAAACAATACGGAAAAAACGCTAGCCAAAACGAAAAATTCCCAGAACTCCAACTAAAGTAAAATTAAGACGAAAAATTATCCTAGTGACTAAAACAGGGTGAATGATTTTTTGGAAACGAAGGCGCATTTTTAAGTTCAAGCGCGTCAGATTGTAGAAGGAGACAGCAATTTCGTAGGCAACTGAGAGCGATTGAGCCCTGCACCCACAAATGGACCACGGTAACATCAACACATGCCCTGCAGCGTCTGCATCTTTGCCATTTCAAACGCAACGTTAGTAAGTGGGGCATAAAAAACACTTTTCGATTTCTCTTGAGCTCAGCACCTCCGAGCTGGCATGTTAAGTGGCCTGCATTAGATGGTTCCATACAGTACGTAATTGGAGCTTTTATTCATGCGTTCTGAATAGTGCATAACTGGAGACCTACTACTTATGTACTTTTACACGGTGTCATTAGTTTCATGATTTCTCACGTAAGCATTATTTCAAGACACTGATTGTAAATTTGTAACAAGTCAAGTACGATCATATGTAACTTTCATGTAATTCAGATAAACATGCGAAATAATTATATTCAATAAAAAATCCAGCATTATTTATTAAAATATGTATTACCGACCTCTATTTTTAGAATTAGATGCAAGGTACACTAGCGAGACAGGCGTACACGTTACATTCTAGAAAATAATTGCACTTACGACTTTTTAGGTCCTCAGCAACACCGGATTCCAGGAGATGATGCAAGAATTCGTTGCCTCCGAAACGACCTCTCGTTTTTATTTCCTGTTCCATCCAATTCAGGAAGTTCGAAGAATTACGTAAAGCTGAAGTTCCATTCGTGAATTCGACCATAGACTCAATTTCTGCGGTTGGCGATAGGGTTTCGATGACCGGCTCAGTCGTATTTTCAGATTCGAAATACAAATTCAACGGCTCGAAATCACTCTCAATATCAGGTAGAATTTCAGAAGTGGTGGTTGTTTCAGGTTCACTCTCAGTGTTTTCTGTAGCTGTGGTCGTTTCTTCTTGGATTTCAGTGAAAACACTTTTTTCGTTCTTTGTGGTTTTGATAAAGTTTTCGAATGCCGAAAACGAAGATTGAGATCCTAGATTAGATTGTTCAGGCTCGGGCGTAGTAGATTCACTGGAGAACATTGATAAAATATCCAATGTAGACGTCAGCGTCCCCACAGTTGTAACCTCTTCAGTCGGAGAATGATAATCGGTCTCAAATGTTGTGGTTTCATCTTCAACCGCAGACATTTCTGTGGTCGTCAGCTCCTCGTCAGCAGCTTCTATTGTGGTCACATCGATTTTATCTGTCGTGGAAACTTGTGTGCTCACATCAAGACTGGTTTGAGTGCCACCATTCAAGCTTTTCCTTCTATTAGCTTTAAATTTTTCGAACCTAGTTGCGGACGTTCCGCTTTCTGGACCGTTAAACTGCCTCGAAGACTTCTTGTTGCGACGGCCGACCATCAACGGAGAAGGTCGGGCACTCAAAGGTCGCTCAACCTTCCTCATTTTGGCGATGACGGGCACCTCAGGAGCCTCAGATTTGGTTACCGTTTGAATAACATTCTCAGCAGCCGCTGCGGACAAAGGTAGATACTTTTCCAGGATGATTACTGCCCCGCCATCGACGAGCAGTCTGTCGCCAACGATCTTGATACCATTAACATACTTTCCATCTGGAAAAAATAAACATAATACTTTACTTCAAGCCAAATTTTCCTGTTGTGTAAGTTACGGGACTATTCTAGTGTCGTTCTTGCCGAGTCTAAATGTGTTCTTTTAATAAGTAAACAAGTAGACATACAAACACAAAGGTATAAATGGATCAGCTCTTATCTGATCTGATGTTATCTTAACCTGTGCCAGTAAAGCGCGCCCATCATTCCACAACTTCCTGCAAAACTACCGATGAACGATAAGACCCCAGCAAACACAAGAACACTAAACACCAACTCACACCTTACCATTAACGACTATAAAATATCACGCATTGTTCTAGAAAAAACACGCACGATAAACTTTTTAACATGAAGTAATTTTTTAACATGAAGTTTGAAGGTACAATCAAATTGACTGCTCATCAGATATAAATTGCGGAAATTTTAATCGCCAGAAATCCAAGCGCTGTAAATTATAAAGTCAACGGGACATCCTGTGCAGCCGAAGTATTTCCGGTGTGGTAAGATTTTCCCGCTGCCAGACTGACTGCAATCATTTTACACACATTGTATGTAGATGGGAGTCATCTGCATGCATGCTAGATAGAAATACGTATTGTAATCCAACGCTTTATTCGAACTTTCAAGTACATGAGTTAAGAAATTTTTACCGCGCATTTGTTCTCTGACTACAAACTCTGAATTATTATTGATGACAAAAATTCACATTTAAATAAAATTTCTTATGGCACCAGCTTGTATTTGAATTAGTCCTTTAGTCCTGACACGGGCCTAGAAATACATTACTTAAGTCCGAGCACAAATTGTAACAAACAGCTCAGAAAGAAATAAAAAAACTCCCCTAGAAGGTCCTGCAAACTATATGATTTCTACATCGGGCATTGCATTCTAAACTCCGTAACAATGAGGTGCACAGGATTCATCCTAGTTGCGTCAACCAGAAACATTTCAACATTGGTACTCCAGAGTGAATGTGTGTAATGGATAACCTTGCGTCAAATACAGCGGCCAAACCTACCAGTGGGCCCCAAGTTCAAAGTACTGACAGCGCTACGTAAGGCCTACTGAACTGAAGATTTCAGCTGCAGGGCAATTTTTTATGAGTGTCGTATGCAGAATAGCTATTGATATGAACTGTAGAACTCATGCAATGTCATCTGTTAGGAAGTGTGCCTTCTATAGCTCACAAGGTCTGTGTTTTGTGGTATTTACTCCAAATTGACATCTTTTTTTCAACAAAGAGCTAATATTCAGTTTCCCACAGTTATTAAGTTGAAGCTTCAAAAAATTACTTCTGAAAGGGAGCAAGTGCAATTCTCCCGGGGCCCAGCCAGGATTATCGGATATAACATTATCCGTAGAGAAACCCTCAACTTGTACGGACAAACTTAAGAACTGATAGTTCAACTAATACGATATTTAATTCAAGTTATGAAAGATTAGAAAAATTTGGGACTAATTTTTACTCCTATAAGCCGAGGTTCACACAAGATGATGTATAAATCAAGGATCGTGTGCTCTGTCAACAAGTATCATATACTTCAAGCAAATAAATAAATTAAAACTAAAAATTACTACAAGTAATAGATTAGCGAAATCTTCTCACACATACAAATGACAGGATCAAAATAACTACGAAAAGACTCGACTAAGTTCAATGACTTGAAGGGCATGTTATGAAACCATTCTTAACGTATTCAATATGTACTACTTAAATGTAGAACACAAATCTAACGTACACTAGAACGTACAAATGGAACGTACCGTATGAGAATGGAAAATGATGTTATTTTACAATATTTTACTAAAGGTTTAGGCGGAAACTGCATGTTCTAGAATAGACTATTCATTCATTTTACAACAATAGGCATATCATTTTTGAACCACATAATAGAGGGGAAGCAGTTATTTCTTATTAACAGGCCGCTTCAATAACACCTATACCGTCAATTCAATATTCATTAACTCCTATACCAAAACCGGTATATGAAGTAACGTCCGAGACTCTTTAAAAGCTGTAAAATACTTTGCTCCCGTATTTTAGAAGGCATCGAGCTCCTAGCCTAACTTCAATACGTAGAAACTGTATTAAGATTGGCGTGTATTAATGCAGACAAAATTTATTCCTGTTTCAAGTAAAGTGATCGTGATCGGCAGTTTAAGAAGACACGAAATATTCAGGACCATTATCATTCAAACCTTTGAACATAAAATTACAATGGGAAAGGGAATAGGGACCAGACATCTCAAGTATTTCTACACATTTAAATGAATTTAAGAGCATTTTACTTCCAACTCCTTTAGACGCTAATGAATCCTAGCGTTCAAAGTACCTTGCTCCTCGGTGAGGGCTACGGCGGTGCCGCCCTGAGTGAGGACGCCGGTCTCGCCACCAGCCTCGGGGTCCAGGGAGGTGCCCAGCACCAGGTGGTTCAGAATGAGTTCTTTTGTTTTGTGCTTGTCCTTCAAGAAGCCGTCCACCCCTGGTCCCGGCAGCCCGTCGTTCAGGGGTACAAACAGCGTCCATGGTTGGTCTGAGGAACAGGCGCAAATTCTGTTAGAAGGAATGCTGAGATTTGATGTCACTAAAAACACTGATTCTATGGTGGAGGATAAACACTGAAAAGCAAATGGTTTCCTTTCGAGATTAATGTAAGATTTACCCGTGATAGTTTCAACCATTTATTGATATGCTCATTATTACTTATTTCCGTTTTTTATCCTTACGCAGTTTAGGTGAACAAATATAATCTTCAGAGTATTTAGCACTAAGAGAATAATAGAAGATACGACTAACATCGTTTTAACTTACTACGTTGAAAACTTAGAATCAATCGAGGCAAATTAACATTACTTGTAGCTAATTTTTTAGACAACAGCATGAGTCCCAGCTCGCTCTATGATGCTCATCACACTTTATTTTGTTTCCTTATCTCAAGTCAAATCACAAAACTGACGCCCATCCGCAGCCGATGGTTTGAAACTCCACAGAGCTCATTAACTATAAATCCGTTCAAAATAGCAACCGTCGCACTACATTTTATTTTAGAGTTGCCAACAATTTCAGAATCAAAAGCGGTTCAAAGAATCTTTTTAACAATTTCTCCCATTTTAAACGTCATAAGATCACCTATTTCGAAAGTAAATTAGGCAATGCGTGTGGACTATAATAGATCACATTGAGGTAAGCACTCAAGGTCGAATTAGTTCACGATTAAAATGAATCGAATGATTAAATTATGAATGATTAAATTATTATCATGTAACCTAAAATACCCTTTGAAATTTGGAACGCCTCGTATTTTTATGTTAATATTTCAGAATTTATTACAATATCTAAAATGAATCAATTTCTTAATAAAATTTTGGGTTGGAAAAAGTGCTTGGAGGAAAACAGTTTTGAATTTAGTACTAATCGGTATTTTAAGAAATGCAAGTGTTTAACTAAACGGTGTGGTAGTGAGCATTAATTTTTATATTATTATCCAGTCACAGATGTCTCATGCAATGAAATACGTTCCCATGATAGTGCTCGAATGAAACCTCTTCCCAAACTCGTCGATGCACTCACTACTATATGTTTAATGTATTATAGTTTATAAAAGCCCCTAACCTGATTAATTACGAAATAACTACTAAACGTGCCAGTTCCACAGGCTTGCAGTGTATTATATCTAAGTACACAACCGATGAACATCGACAGATTTCATGCTTTTCTCAATTTCTTATACCATCAAGATGAAAAACTCTAAAGCAGCTCTATGGGCATTATAAAAAAACTGGCATGCACCCGGACGCACCTTCAAAAGTCTCACAAAAAACTGTTCCAGTAATAAGAATAAATTGTAATGTCAAACAAGATGCGACCATGATAGGAAGATAAGAGTACCACAAGATAACGAAAGTAATATCTGAGATGCCAAATTTTGAGTAGAGACAGCTTCCAAGCAATCTAGGGCGGCAAACACAATCTTTTTTGAAAGGACGCTGTCCAACCCAACACGATCCCTCACCCTCGTCTCGAGTGAGTCAGTAGCGGGCCCACACACCGCATGCTGTGGGAACCTCGCCATGAAAACGACTCAGCGGATACCCACAATAGCGTTCCATTAGGCATGAGGTCGTGAAAATATACGCACAGGTATTGCCTCAGAAACGTGTGACGGAGAATTAAATAGATAAAATAGTCGGACACGTAACTTTCATTAATGAAAGTTGATAAATTACACTCACGCTGTATGAAAACAATCCGAGAGGTTCCTCAAAATTCATCGCTTAACTCTACGTTCATACTTTGAACGTGTAACGCACGATTGCAAGCACCCTCGAGGACATAGCCCCGCATGCAGAGCGGAAAATCTACGCTCGAGTTCTGCACCTAGTATCCACTTCTTTAGTCGAACTCTGCGTCATTAAAACAAAGGACTAAGCTACACTACTAAATACTTAGGTACAACAAGAATGGGCATTGTACAACCACAACCGAATGGATCTACAATACTACTTGACTTCAGAAAAAGACAACTAGTCCCGAGAACAATCAAGCACCGTATTGTGTAAATTGATTGGACACAGAGCTGAGTAATACTTAGGTGAATAAGAATCAGAGCTTCTGGAAAAAAAGCTCAGTAGTTAGACAAATAAATCGAAACCAGAAATCATCCTTTTTTTTTAAATTCAGTCTCCAGTTACACCTATCATGAAGGGGTTTTAGCCTCAACCAAACATACACAGCGAAATTCTGTCAATAATAAACGCAGCGAACGGTGGACCCCGACGCTAGAGCTAATGTGCCCGTACATCATCATGAAGAAGCGAGTGCCGGGCCGCCCATACGGAGACACGCCGGACAAATGCGGACGCGGGCAGCAAGTGGAACATCCTCCGCCTCAGACAGGCAACCAGGATGTGACCTTCATCCACATGGTGTGGGCATGAGCGTATATTGCGCACAGCTGTGAGGAGGGAACGTGAGCAACATTCCGAATAAAGAGCAACAAATAGTATACGTGATTGGTATTAATTGCCTCGAATATGGAAGCACGCATCAAACTCGTTTGGAACTATTTGATTTAGAGAAATGTTCTGATAAAATTGGTGTACCTCACGAGTGACAACGTTCATAGCTCTTTTTCCAATCACAATGAGAAATCTCCAATACATGATCCTGCTATTAACATTCCTTAAATAAACACGAAGTGCACTAATTGGAGCTCCACACCGGCCTCTAAGTCTAAGCTCTCCAAAATTGGTTCACGCGCAAAAAACGCAAAGAATTCGAAAATCATTCTTTTTTGCGCGCAACTCACGCAACAGGAACGCTGGCGCGTGATGCCTGATGACCTCCAGCGAATTTCTGAATTCTGAATAAACTCGCCGGGAAAAAATCCCCACTCATGAAAGCTAGAGATCCTGCGTGATGGTTGCGCATTTTTGCGAACTTTGCTCACCGATTTTTTTTTGCGGGATCTAAAGTTATCAGAAAATAGTTTTGTACTGAGAATGTAATCTCACCGGAAACAAAGAAATTAGTAACCTAAAGTGTGTCCGTAACGTTTCCGACCAATATTTTTGCAGTACACGAAAACTAACTTTTTGAGAGAAATGATGGTTAACAATATTTGCTCAGCTTTGCGAAAGAACTGAAAGAACTGACCCATAAACAATAACAATGAGCAATAATCGCAATCGTGTAAGAGCTCAGCATTCACCATTGGTCTAAACTCGCACAAATCGCCTGCGCATTTTAAACTGGCAAATTCTTTGGAAATAGGATTTGCCCTAAAATTTTTGCTTGTAAAAAGGTAAGTTCATTAACAAATTTTCCTAAATATTTATCACAGGCATTTAAAAATTTAGTGGTCACGATCTTAGTTACAGTGATGCCGCGTATAGTCAACATCTGGAAGCTTCAATGCGTTGAGACTGCTTCACGAAATGAATTGGCAATATTTTAGAATTTTCAAAGGTGCGAAAAGCAATAGAAAATGACCTGGCTCTAACACAAAGGCTTTTAAGCAGAGATCAATTTGGATAACGACGGTGACGTGCAGAAAAGTCTTCATCGAAACACAAGACAATCGATCGTCTTTACTGTAAATCGAATGCCCTTCGAAGCATTGAAATGCTGAGCGTAGTGTGCTGTTCTGTATGCATTCTCCATTACCTGAAATTTCCTAGGTTGAGCTTGGTGTTAGTTTGATCATCCTCAAACACAACAAATGTGTTCCGAAGAGAGGAAGGAGGGAGGCACTATTTAGTATGGAGTTGAGAGAACGTGGAATCTATGCACAAGGTGTGTTTCCACACAAGATCCCCTCTGTGACGCAGCAATGTCTCAGTGACATTTATTATCAGCAATGTTTTTATTGTTTTACTTAAAACGGCAACTGAAACTGGCCCCCGTGACCCCCCTCCCCTGGCTGCTGGATCTTCTGTATATAGAGACAAAGAGTTAGGAAAGAAGTTCATGAAAGCAGGTAAAAGTTGAAGAAGAAGGTACTAAGTGCTAAAATATAGGGCAGCAGTGAACTGAAAAAAAGATGGTCCGTGAAAAAACAAAAAAACTATTCTTTTTCAATAAAAGGAAAGCTTTCCTAACCTTCAGTTTGGGACCTCATATTTTCCCCCTGGGAGCGTTCTCATTGATCCAATAATTGCACACCCTGAGGGGCTTAACCTCCCTAACCTAGTCCCCTCATTGTAAAGAGCGCTTTTTAAGAGCAAGAGCCGCGAGTTTGGTAGCAACGTCCTAAATGAGCCACAAAGTGGTGCTGTAGTGAGCGAAGCAACAGTGGAAGACTCCGTAATTGCAGCCCGCACTTCTGTAGCGCATGGCAAGGGCTGAATGATTCGCTTGAGCTATTACTGACGGTTACGTAGGCTTTGCCGCTGTTGGATAGGAAAATTTAGCCTTTGTATTCTAACTGCTTCTATAACAGCACCAAATTTAACAGATAAATAACACGGGATTCTGATGCTGATTATTCCTCCACCGCAACTGAGCGTTCACTGAAATACACGGAAGAATTATTGACCTTGTTATGATTCATGGAGCAGCGACGCAGTGCATAAAATCGCATAAAAATATTTCCCAACAGCTGTTGATGTTAATGGCTTCACCATAATTTGCACTACGAATTACGCAAAATCTGACTGCTGAGTCTGTTCTCACCAACACTTCCAACCCGACCGATCTCTACAACACCTCCCAACATGTACAGGTCGAGGTGAGCATCTACAAGGATCCTGTGATATGCAGTGAATTTATACCTACCTCAAGTGTACGTTCCCTCACGTTAGCGCATTGTGTTCTTCTGCCGAGTTAATAAATCGTAATGATGTGCGCGGTTTTCAGTTTTAGAAGGCGAAGTTCACTTATAGGTATAGTCATTGAGGTATGTAAAACTTGCTCCATTGCTGATGGCGGACACTCTCAGAAACTATACCCATCTGCTTCTACCTAAGGATCTGGACTTCATGTGTCTTTGCAACTGGTTTATTTAACACTTAAACGTAGACTGCAAAAGCATACAACACGAAATATTCAAATAAGCTATTGATGTAAAGCACATCGCCCTGTACATCCATACGGTCATATTCGCAGTAACATAAGCTTTTTAATTTGCTCCACAACCAATAATTAATAGATTAAAAGAACAAAATAACATCTATAATAAAATCAAAAGAACAAAAGTCAATAAGAACAAGTTACAGAACAAAAAATTACAGTATCGTGAGAATCCTCGTTCAGCCTGTTGTCTAATGAAAAAACAAACAAATACCGTGCAATTCTTGCCGAGCTGCCGCGTACGTGAAACTTACGCACTTAGCCTCGAATGTATTCACTTCGTGAAGACTGTTACCTGTTTTGATCACTGGCAGTACAGTACAGTACTCACTGGCTATATCGCGGTTCACATTTCACGGGTACGGAAAATCAGTATTTTTTCCGACCGAAATGAAAGACATACTCTTACTGCGTTGACATCAAGCCTCGAGATCAGGAAAATAGCGAAGCTAGATACTACTGATTCTACTTTCCTGTTATGAAGGAAGATCCGCACGTGTCAGAAAGATCCGTCGAGACGTCCTTTTCACAAGACCAATGTTTTATGATGATATGTTTTCTTTGTAAAACATTTCCAGTCTGTTTAACATTTCCGAGTCGAAATTGTTTATATGAGCAGGGACATAAGGATAACTTTTTGGAAAAGTTTACGATTGTGAAAAACACGAAATTAACGCATCGTTTCAACTACTTAGCAGATTTTCACTCATCAAGAGAGGTTCTGAAATATAACCACCGCGATATTCGAAGGAATATTTTAATTAACTCATAAAACTGATTTTCCGACTTTACATCCGACTCTGACATCAACAACTCAAGTTACGTCTATTCCTTGCTATAACTGAAATATAGTTAACTGTTCAATCAACTACAAATTACCTATCCAAGGTAATCAGGTTAATTCATGGGTCATCACTCATCATTGACTAAATATTTGGCCATCGATGAAGATCTTGATTATTTCCTCACGGAAATTGATTTGGCCTTCTTAATAAGCAGGATCTCGATAGTGTGTGTTCTATTTCAATTGTGCCAAGGTTAGGCCTGACTGAGCAATGCAGATTTTCTGATGACACTGCAGAGTTCGTCTGTGAAGTAGAGGATTGGCCATACTGAGAGCGACCTCATACTAATGAAACCACACACGAGATCTCTCAATTCTACGGAGATGCAAAACATCACACATGATGCACACGAAATGCGGCGGTGGCATTGATTTCATAAGAACTCATAGGAAGTCAGTCAGCTCAACAAATGAGGTGTGCATAGGACAGAGATATTGACAATCTTGGGCCATCCATGCAAATTGTCAATATTAGAGAAGCATCGTGAATATTTTCGATTTTACCTCCTTAATTGCTGATGAGAACAGGACTTCTGATTGTTCGCTCGGCCTCGAACAACTTGAAGGTTGTGGTGAAAAAAATGAACACAATGCGCATTACAAAAAGATGTAAAAAAGGCATAGTCCTTAAAGTCAATGTGAATTATTGTAAAACACTGAGACCACACTCGTAAGCCACACTGAGACACAGTGGCTTCAAACATTAGAGGAGAATGCAGCACAAACGTACAAATAATGAATTACATCAGTTTTCCTTTTTCAGAGAAACCAACCATTTCTTTACAATAATTTGCAGGGTAGCCATAATACTCAACGACTGAGCATCTCTGCGCAATGAGGCAGCGTTCAATGAGGCTTCCATCACGCACGTGGTGCCAGATGTCAGGGAGAGACGTATCACGTAGGAGGGAAACGTAACGCACGTGTACCACGTCTATAAGTGTAGTACGTTGTATCACGTGGGAGAGAAACGCACAAGCGCAATGTTTACACCCAGGGTGAGTAAAACTTAGAGGCTTATGGACTCGCTGAAATTAATATATGACTTTCTTGATAAAATATCAAAAAAGAGAAGGACAAATCCATCGGACTCCAGCGAGGATTGCGTAGTCTGTAATTTGGATCCAACTAACATTATATCAATTCCTTGAACATGAGGTTCCGAGGCCACAACTAGAGGAACGTGTAGTTCAAATTTCACCGAATTAAATTCTTTTTTCTTCATCATTTTCATCAGCTTTTACATCGACTTGAGCACTACTAACAACACACTTGTTGTAGAATTGCAACTCTTATTGATGATGCTATGCGTCATTATTCCAGCTCTCTGGCACTCGTTTATTTGCTTCAACACTGAGTGTTAGTCATGACAAGGTTAGACGTGAGCCGTCATGCGTAGCTGCATAATAATCAGCGTATGATTCCAAATCATTTAGTATCCTTTCATGAAAAACTCACTCCTAGTGAACATATTTATATTCTAGTCCGATAACTTTCAGACATTTTTCTCTATTCTGCTCCGTTACCTGGGCGGCCTTGAGAAAACACTTTTTCTACATCATCCAGGAATCTACGGCCAGCGCGGTACGGCGGCCCCAACATGCAATTTGACGAGAACTGCATGCACGCATACAGTTGGCTGGTGAGTAAGGCATCGCCTCCGAGGGAATCTCCCTGTGAAACAAGTAGAATGAGCAACGGGTCCTGAATGCAACTACGGCCATTGAGATGACCACATCCCGCGAACATGTACCAAGAATTATGCAACACATTTTTAGCCGTGTAAAGCAAAGACAACTTGGGAAAAGACGTTCTTTTAATAAAACTAAAGTAGACGGCGGAAATAACAATCTTTAACTTCGTTTGCACGAGCGAGCTGCGCAGAGCACCCGACGGTGCAGTCTGCTGAGACTAACGACCAGAAAAACATCGTTCTGGACATGCCAATCGACATGCTTTTAATGATTTAATTACTGCCCAAATGCTTGGCATGATCAATGTAAATTAAAGGATTAGCTTCTCTGAATAATTACCTAGATTTTTTATATGTGTAGTTAACAACAGAATACGCAGACGCTTTGCAGATTACAGGCTAACAAAAATTTGCAAGTTCAGTCAGAGAAATGGTCATATTTCTAATGAAGCAACCTTAGTCGTAAGAATCACTTCCACGATAATTAGTTTTCTATTAAATAATAACTCAATCCATATTTTAACCCTACAGGACCACTGCACCCATTTTTCGGTACTCTGCCTAATACGTAAAACAATGCGTAACAAACTGAAAAGAACCAACCAATCGTGGCTAGCCATAGTAAATGTCTGCCTCCATGTGTTTGAATTGACGATGTGCGGTTTAACGTTTATAGCAGTTGGGTTCACGGCCTCAGGTCTGGTAGGGTTAATGTAAAACCTGAGCATCAATTTATTGTAAAATTCGACAATCTCTACGTTAATACAGCATAAATCTAGCAATCCTGTCGTTGATTCAATTCACAATTCGACACGACACTTTCGCAACAGTAAAACTTTTCCTCCACCAACGCTTAGATTAAGGGAGAAGTCTCATGCAGTTCCTGCATCAATAATGCAAATTTGATGTTAGCTCTGCAATGATGGCATTAATCAAGCAAATCCTTGCGTTAAAGAAGCCCACCATCGCCATAAACAAACAATCGTTGCACTGCAGCATCAACCCTGTACTTTCATGCAGTAATCCTGCAATAAACCAACTATTATAATATTCTCAGCAAAGTTCCAATTCAGAAGCAAATTATTAACATTTCACAAGTACAACTATTCCTTAATCAATACGTCATTATATCAACATTCGGACCATAAAGTTCAGCTAATCAGAAACTTCAAAAGCCTATTCCCTTTTTTTCTTAACATGGGAGTTTCTAATGTTTTTGTACACCCATTTCACGAGACGGTCGGAGTCATACACATCTGGAGGCAGCTGGGAGCCCTATTACAATGTCGTGAGTCATGTGAGTCCACTGACTCAAATTCAATATAATTTCCGCCTGCTGTGCATGAATGAACTCAACGAAAGCCTTTTGTAATGTGGATCTTGTGAGAACTATCGTCTGTCATCGTCATTGAAAATATTGCAACAATCTGCGAAAACAATTTAATCGAAGGTAAACACGCAGACACGATTTTTTTCCAACAGCCAAAAATTACCCCATTTTTCACTCCATGTCATTCACGAAGCCGGAAAAGCTCGTAATCGCATAACTCCACAAACGAACAAAGCGGAACAAAAAAATTCAATTCATTGAACCAGTCATCATCACCAGCGCAGAGAACAACTCAAGGCCTCATGCGCTTCGTGACTTTTTCCTTCCGTGTGCGCCATTCTTCGTACTCAGCATCATGAGTCCTGAATTGAAATTCCCTCAACAGCGTGTGAAAATCTATCGGCTTTGCAACATCGCGCGGCTTGTTGTGCTTTCTTGGCAAGAATAGATTTTAATTGTAGTGTATGTCCGGATTACATATGATAATAAGTTACTTTGAGACTCCCTAACCACATGAGATGCGTTCCAAAGAAAGGAAGAGGAGGACAACATTTAATACGAAATAGAGGGACGGGGAATCTGTGAACAAGTTGTGTTCTCACACAATATTCCTCACACATAGAAACAGCAAGATTGAGCGCAGTTTATGAAATAAAAAATCAGTCGAAAAAGAAAGTTTTAGGTGCTGAAAAAATAACAACAGTGAACCGAAAAAGTTGTTCCGGAATAAAACAAAACGCATTCTATGATATTTCAACAAGAAGCTCTGTCTTAGCCTTAGGCTTGGACCTCACACCTTCCCCAAGGCAGAGCTTATAACCACAGATAAAATAGTTTCATTCTCCGAAGGGGTGCGCATTCGTAAAAAAATAAAAGATACTGCCATAAATAAAGGTCGGAACTGAACAAGCATTAGCGGTATTGCAGTGATGCAGCTCAGCATGCACCTCACATGCAACACCTTTAGTGTGCTTTTGAAACTTCAGTTACGATTCAGAACGATTTCCATAATACGATGAAGTAATTTCAAATGTTTATCGTAAAAAGAATGGCAATAAATCGGTAAACCTAGAACTGATAAGGTTTAATTCATAAAACGCATGAACTTATCTTCTAAACTGCTTCAAAAAAAAAGAAACAATAGACAGAATATGTTCAGCTCTCGCAAACTGTAGATGGGCATTCAATAATTTTTTTGGTAGCAAAATGAACCTAAACTTTTCACTATTGGTTTGCACTGGTTTTTACTAGAGGGCGCTCCTGCAGAACTAACGTCGCCCTCAGCACTTCCCTCAAAAACTATCTTTAGTAAGTTTCGAGCAATCACTGCACCACTCCTTTTTTGTTCATTGCTAAGTAATGGCTGATAAAACAAAGACTAATTTGCAAGATGTCTTCTTCTATGACAAATATGTGGACGTTGTGTCCAGCATCTCTTTAGCATTAAGCACAATGCAAAAAGTTCGCTGAAATAGAAAGCTTCCAGTGAAAAAAAACGATTATACAAAAGCCGAGAGCGAACTTAAAAAAAATTTCGAAAACTTATTTTACTCGTTTCTTGCTTCTATTTATTTATTTCATTCATTATCAGGCGAAATGTTACGTTTATATTAGGCTTAAACTCTATTTTTCCATGGCAATGGATTTTTCTAAGCATCCTTGCTACATCGTTTGGGCTCATAAGGAACTTCCCTGGGCAAGGTTGAGCACATTTCCCACGCGTTCATTTGGTGAAACTCGAACTCGAAACGCAGTAAAATGTTTTCTGCCACTGAAGACCTTGTGTGGGCATTGTTCAACGTAAAAAATGGGTGGCAGTTGTGCTAGTGTAGACCGACCTCGAAAATTCTTTACTTTTTAAATCTGGAACAGTAATCGCCTCGGGCTCTCTTCCGGTCCCATCGGCACTGGGGAGCATACAGATGTTGAAACGCTCGGATAGTGCGCGGTGTATTCTTGTAAGAAATAATTTGAACTATTACTGATGCGTTTGCCATTTTATGTATTCTTGAAGTATTTCTTAACTCGATATTAACTAAAAACGTAAACGGTAGTCGAGTTCTTCATTGATAGCCATTTCTAATTTCTGACCAGTGTAACGTTTCCAGTCATTTTAAATTATAACAACGCCTGCAATTGTGATCATTAATTCATTAGAGTTGCACATTATCAAAAGTAAAAGGATGATTGCAGCAAAAATTGTAAACACTTACAGTCACAACTTCACGAATGCACGCTCAACATCAAAAAGCATGCTCAGCAATGAATGTTAGAACTCAACGGCGTGTGGTAAATTTACAATGTAAATTTATTTAACTGCCTTCACAGAGCGGCAATGATGCATTTCCTGTACCGCCAAGTGGCAAAGGCGACCGATACGCTGTGCTTTATTCGATCGTCATCACCGTGGGCTTCCTTTGGTTTCACGAGCATGCTCGTCACTGTAAAAATAGGCTAATGTATCAGAAATAAGTTAATTCTCCTTAAACAGCTTACTTTACCTCGCCTTCACAAGAACCACATAACATCAGGAACGAGAAAGGGTTCAGTCCATGCATGTCCAAACGCTCAAACGCTATTGGTAATTTTGAAAATTTCCTTACAAACTATCACGATCGAGAAAGAAATGGTCCCGAGCAAGAACTCAAGCCACAGAAAAATGTGACCACAATTGAAACAAATTTACGTCGTCGTTGTGGTACAGTCAGCTGTGAAAATTCTTCAATCGACTTGGCTACTCTACACGGAGTTTTCACGTGAAGTCTGAAGTCTGAGCTTTATGCGAACCATATTTGAATATTTTGACATGAAAAAACAGCATTGCAGAGCCAAGCTGCTTGCAGAATTTTCGAACCACCTGTCCCGCTACAATAAAGTAAGGTGTTCTAGTTCAACACGTGTTAAAATTTTAACACGTGTTGAACTAGAACAGTTTCGAAAGGTTGAAAAATTGGAAAAGAAAATAAAGTAAGGTGTTGGAAATCCAGCTTCTACTATTAACTGGGGACCATACGGAGCGCGATAGTATACTTCACCATGACAGCATTATTTCTTAAGGTATAGATAGGCTTGGGTAACCTCTGATTTCCCGCCGCATTTATTTTCTTATGCGTATGAAACGTACACTTGTGAGCATTAGAAAAAAACACACTTGAGACTTTTACAATCTGCAACAGACTCAAGTTGTTGTTGCTTACGTGCTTGGCACTGTGAGCTCAGTGTGTGAAACTGCCAGTAATTTCAAACTCATGAGCAAGGATTTAAATCTTTTGTGCACTGTAAATCAGACATGTTTTCCGCAAGTGGCAATAACAGATTAGATCGTCTCACGATTACATGAGATTACATTGCCTTGGCAGCTGTGTATAAATCTCTCCATCAATGTAGTGTAGAGTGGGTTGGTATCAGCCAAAATTGAGATGAACGTCCATGACGTCGAGAGTTACATGAAGCATAAAGCTTCCTGGGCCATGCATGCATACCCACTACGGTGCAAAGAAGCTAGTTTAATTCTAAAGCAGAAAATTCGTACAGTAATAACTTTTCAGTCAATAAGTTAGATTGGATCACTATGTTCAAGAAATATGATGCAAATACATTGGGAAAAACAAGGAAGAGCACGCATTATGAAACACTTCAGTAGCGAGAACTTCCTATTTGCTTACCAATGCCCACCTCGAAAACAGACCTTGACTTCGATGCAAGCGCGGGAAATATATTATGTCAATGAAGTGCGTACGTAGCTCAAGAAATGAATTATAAAACATCTCCCATAAAATTATCACTGAAATTCGTACGTGACGAACCTGCATTTTTTCCAGTAAACAAATAGCTGTGGCATTCTTGTGAGTTTACTCCACTCGTTAGTTTCCCAAACTTCGCGTAGAAGATTTCATCTAACACAAATTAACTCGTATACAGTCATCAACGATCCATATAACAATGCTCATAAATCCTATTACCGTCATTAAATTTTCTAATACACACACACACCTGATTTTTAAACACTTTTCCATCGCAGGGTTGCTTGACGTTACATGAAGATAAAGAATTTCACTGCAGGAATTAGATCGCAAGATGACAACATCCTAAGCAATATCAACTAGATGATTTCCCAAGTCATTTTTGTTATACTCTTCCGTATAACTGTCTATGGTCTCCGACCAAAGAAAAAAGGAAACGCTAAGAACTG
>JACJUY010002483.1:80226-106426 GCA_014220935.1 Platorchestia sp. MABIK | reverse complement strand
AAATCCAATGTATCGACGTTTCATGTTTGTACTTTATTGGAAATAAATGTTTTTTCTTTTCTTTCTTTTTTCTTGTGAGCATTGTGATTGTAATGAGGTGGAAGTGCTTCATACATGAGAAACGAAAGTCGATCTGTTATTACTTTGTCTTAAAATTTGGACGTAACTGGTAGGAGACTGACTAGTATGTAATTCGATACAGTATAGATATCACTATAGATTTGCACAATGGTTCAATAATGAACAGTTTCCACTGATGAGGAATTTTTTTGTGGCTGCATATGTATTTATTATCAAACAAATCAGGAGTACTGTTACAGGGAAGCTGTATTTCATATATTGAAGACTAATATACCATCGTGTTCAATTGCTTTAGTGTTTTTTAATGAGCATAAAATTTTCCGTACTTTTATAATACTGACTGACCTTTGTCTCCATTCGTTTCTCGGACTAAGGGATGAAGCATTGTTTGAATTTACATTTGTATGCAAGTTAACGAGCTTAAACACCTTTTTGAAAACTTTCTCGTCAAGTTTTGAAAAGACTGTAATGAAATCATTCTCTGTTTTTATGAGGCATCTAAAATTACTTTTGCAGTCTAAGAGGTTTGAGTTGCAGTCTGAGTACTAGGCAACTTCTTTAATGATTTCCCAAGTGTTTTGGATTTCGTTTTACCGCTAACAGTTCTTCGTGTCGTCTTGTTTTGCTTCACTGAATTTTCTCTGAAAATTTTTTTCGTGATGTTTAAATAGGTTTAGAAAACTACTGTATGATTTGTTCAGTTTGTACTCGTGCTGGAATTTTTCTAGCTTTACTCATTTCTTTTATCTCTTCTGTTATCCATACAGCATGTCTTGGCTAAAGTGATGATGGGAGCACATTCGTTAAAGGCTGATACGAAATTGTCATTTAAAAGTGAAACTTGTAAATCGATATCATCAGGGTTTTCCATGCTCTGAAGTCCATTCCATTTAGCTTTAGCTTTTCTTGGAATATTTCTGGGGAGTTGCAGTTTTTCATGAGATGGGTTATATAACGGAATCTCAGTTTCTCCTTAGCAGTATTAATTAGACATTCTACCAAATGGTGATCAGAGAAGGAGAGTAAAATCTCTGTGCTGAGTACTGCATGTGGATTGTCTATTATGGCTAGATCTAGAAGAGTTTAGAAAGTGTTAGCAATGCGTGTTGGTTTTTGCACTAATTGCAACGAATTAAGTCTGTACAATATTTTATTTCGTTCTTGTTTTTGTTTTTCAGATCTTCGATTAAACTCCCCTAAAACATAAAAGACTTTCGGTTCTTGAGACCTACTCAAGTGTATTTTCAACGAACTCTTAGTTCAAATATAGAGCTGCTGATGGGTGTCTGTAATGACTGCCGATAATGAAAGACTTGTATTTGTTTACTTGAACATTGAGCCAAACCATTTCTTTGTTTTCACATTTTCTCTGATTGGAATGGGGATGTTGAGTCGCTGTCTCTAATGAAAATGCATGAACCGCTACCTCTTCTTCTTTTGACTCCGCTATAACGATACGATGTGCTCGGTGATATTGAAGTATGAACTTTCGACTCGTGAGTATAACCATGTTTCAGATACGACTAAAATATCGATGCCGCTGGTAATCAACATTATCGTTATATCATCCATTTTATCGTTGAGACTGCTAGCATTTATAGGTATTATTTTTAATATTATATATCTTTATTGCCAGGTGTTCATTTGAGGTAGTGCATTTGCGAGGTCCAGCGGAGCATTTGGTATTAACATTCTGTTCCACGTTGCCCAGTTTCTTGGTTGTGATGTCGGTTACAAGTGAAAATTCCATTTATCAAATGTTATTTAGTCACAAAATTGAGGTGAAGTGGCCACGATTTTCATTGCGAATTTTCACGAGGGTTCTGTGGTGATAACGTTTTAGAAGAATGCTCACCGGAGGACAATTTATCGAGGCGTTTGATGTAGAAGAAATTTTCTTTAACGTTGAACCTATGAATCTGTATTTTTGCCACATTGAAAATTATCTGTAATATGAGGTCCCAACAACGAAATTGAAGCCTTTTTCATCGACGCCTTCATTTATATGTAATTCGAGGTTGTCATTGTTCTTCGTAGTAATTTTGTGTATTGTTCTTGGTTTCTAGTGGCTTTCGTCTTCATAGCTTGTTTTAGAGATAGATAGCTCTGTTGCGAAATTTTCTGGGATGAGAGCTGAGTTGTTTACCGAGTGGAGGAGACAGTGTCCGTCTACCATGGTCGTCGTCCATTGCAGTGACGACCCACGCGATTGTGCACGGGATTCCCATTTTTGGGAATAGGCACGAATGAGAAAAGTGTTTATTTAAATAATGTAATTTATTGTGCAAGTGATTTTGAGTGCGGTTACTCAATTGGTTTTGTGTCATATTCTGATTGAGCTTAAGACGAAATTTTACGTTTTCTCCCGGTTATTCTGTTGTTACATATGTATCGGAATGTCGCTGATTGATAAGGAGGGGATCTCACACCAACTATCTCTGTTGACCGTACCGCAAATTTATATTTTGTACTTATCTTATAATAGTATGAAATCAAATTCAGGAAGACTTAGGTTTATCCACATTGCTTAAGCTGTGCTTGGGTGAGCTGTTGAAAATTCGGTTTGATGGTGCTGTATATTTGGAGCGGCTTTGGCCAACTTGTGTAGTGCCGTGATCGAGCAGATTTCCTTTTTCATGCAGAGCAGTTGTATCTGTTCCATTTTGTGGACTTTTCGTATCACTGGAGTGATCCACAGTTCTGTTTGTTTTATGAAATTTGTTGCAATGAGGACAATGTGGTACAGCAATTCGCAATGTGGATTTCATTGTGAATTGTTCTTGTATATAAAATTTTTTTCCTGGGTGTGAGGCCATTGAGAATTTTTGAGCGTCATTACCACAAGTTTCAGCATAAGTGTGAAGCTGGATCAAGCTCTGACCTGTTTTTTTCGCATAAATTCAATGCTTTATAGAATTTTTGTGCACTCCAAGTATTAGCAATTTAAATACGAAAAAATATTCACTTGCTCAAAATTAGTTCTTTGATTCAAGTTAGGCCAGCATGAAAAAGGCAGTGACTTCGAAAACAGATGAAGTAATTTTTAAACCTAGGCATTCGATCAATGGATTTAAGAAGATCATCAAGATTACTGAATTGCATAACACCGAAAACACGCAATAACAATGTCTATAGTGTGAGTATAATTTTTTTGGCCATAATGTATTTCTGTAATTCAGCGTGTTCTAGGTAATTTTCCAGTGAAACTATATCATTTCTGATCAGCCGAGAAGAGTTACGCTGACATTAAATTTCAGTTCCGAACTCTTCCAGTCTAAGTAACTTTCTAGCGATGCAGGCTCAGGATGAAAGAGTCCCTATCAATGTTCTCTTGCTCATGCTTTTACATTTACATCCAAACACTTTGTACCATCATGTAGGGGCTGCAATATTTCACCGGCGTCCGGTGTTCTTTAACCAGACGCATGCGAGGCAAAGACATGGTTTTTGAACCATAAGTAGATTCCACTCGCTGTGAACAGGGATGGAGCCCTTTCAGGATCCTTTCTCGCTGTAATTATGAATATTTTAAATAGGCTAAAAATTAGGTTTGTTCATAGACTTCATTGTGATCTTCTGTTTCTTGCAATGCCGTACCTTAGAACCCTTGAGAAATGACTATTGATAAAATTGATCTGATCTCTGTTTTTATCAAGTAAGTAGCAGGGTTGCGGAGTCGGAGGAATAAATTTTCGACTCCGACTCCGACTTCACCTTTACAGAAATTTACGACTCCGACTCCGACTCCAACTTTCTAAAAATTTTCGACTCCAACACCGACTCCACCTAATCACAATTTTGTGACTCCAACTCAACCTATTCACAATTTATTAAATGAATATTACTGCTTGCATGTATTGCAACCTGCACATATGGTTATTAAGATCTTTATTCACGAACGACTTTTAAACTTGCAATAGAATGTTAAAAATCAAGGTTTACTAATACTCGCATATATCTACCAGTGTACATGATTCTTCAAAAGTGACAGGATTCAATAGTTTTCTTTAAAAAAGTCCCAAGATATAGATGACAAACAAATATATCCACCCTAACAGTACCCGCGATTAAAATATTTTTGTACTTGTGCACTGGTGAAACTCTTATCACTGATACTGTCAATTAGCATCCTTATGAACGTCACAGACGTACACACCAACCAACCAAGCAGCAACTGTGTATTATATTCCAATTTATTATTAGCAAAGAAGTTTTTAACATATTTGCCATACCTCTTTTTCCACGATAAGCTGCATTTTCTCAACAATAGATTCAATTTTCAAGCAAAATTTTGTACTTTAAACAAAAGTGAGCAGATGTTAGGTTTTTCACATCATTTGCATGGTATTTGTGATGAAGCCAATTCTCATTGTATTAACACAAGGGAAAATTTAATACAAAAACACATTTATTTATAAATTGATGGAGACACCTAGCATTTCAATATACAGGGTGTTGGTGGAACTCTTGGTACAAACTTCGGCTACTAGTAGAAAATACAAATTTAAACACTTTTTCATCGGTAAAAAAAGTTCGAAAAAAGCTTTGTTTTTTAATTATTGGGCTTAGCAGTTTTTAATGCTGCGCTTCAAGAACTCACAGCGATCCTAGTTAACCACATGCACTAATGTTCAATAATAACACACGAGGGTAATGAAAAACTTTAAGTAACATGAGGTACTTTATTAAATAATAGAAAGTTACGCATCAAAGTAGGTGTTCATAATTTCGACCATTAACATCGATACACGCACGACACCTTCGTCGAAGCGAGTTGCGTACGTTGCCAAACATTCCTGGGTTGTCAGCAAAATCTCCAGCAGCGACTGCAATTCGAGCGACAAGGTCTTCTTCCGACTCCACAGGTGTCGCATAAATCAGAGATTTCGAGTGCCCCCATAAGAAAAAATCTAACGGAGTCAAACCAGGTGATCTCGGTGGCCAGGACACAGCACCACCACGACCAATCTATCGATTTGGAAATTGTTGGTCAAGAAACCGTCGCACATTTAGAGCATAATGTGCCGGAGCTCCATCGTGTTGATACCAAAGTCATCTACGAATACCTAATGGCACATTTTCCAATAAACCAGGAAGGACTTCTTCAAGAAAGATTTTGTACACATCTCCAGTAAGACGCTCTAGCAGAATGTATGGACCAATGAGTTGATTGTGCACGATACCTGCCCAAACATTGACAGTGTAGCGATGCTAGTGATGACGTTCATGGATGACATGAGGTTGTTCTGCTGCCATGAGTGAAAGTTATGATAATCAAAAATTCCGTCTCGGCTGAAGGTTGCTTCAGCCGTAAACAACACCCACTCTGCAAAATTGACATCTTCTACCCCCCAATCTAAAAACCACTGCGCGAATCGCTCACGAGGACCATAATCAACGGGAAGGAGACCCTGGACTCTCTGGAAGTGATACGGATGATAATTATTCCGGTTCAATGCATGCCACACTGTACTATGGTCACGAATACCCAAAGATGCTGCTGCGGCACGGGTGCTCGTACGCGGGTTTCTACGGAAATGTTCCAACACTTCTTGCTCTCGATGATAATTTATTGGGCGACCAACGTCTACTCTGTTTACACTAAAACTGCCGGTTTCCGTCAATCTTCGGTGCAATGCAGTGAATAATCGAGGATCAGGGACTTCTCGATTAGGGTAACGTTCATGATAGATTCTCGGGGCACGTCTTGCATTACCATTAGCAGCACCATTAGTGAAATGCATGTCTGCCATTTGTGCTTTTGTAAGACGATACATCTTACCACTTCAGTGCCATGGTGCTAACTGACAAAAGATACACATGCGCTTCTCACCAGGGGTCGCTAACGTTGACTAGGAATTTGTAGAAATTTCCTGAATCTGTGAATTAATGTTTTAACTGTAAATAAAACATGTTCGATTCTGCCAACACTTGTTCATTCTAATTCCCCATATTGCCCTTATTCCTGTCTGTTGCGAAATCGTTGTTGTGTCCTTGTAGCGTAGCATTAAAAACTTCTACGCCCAATCATTAATCAACTAAGCGGTTATCGATATATTTTCACTGAAGAAAAAGTATTTAAATTTGTATTTTCTACTAGTAGCCGAAGTTTGTACCAAGAGTTCCACCAACACCCTGTAAACACATATAATTTCATATACATATACATATTGACACTAGCGCGTCCCGGCTGCGCTAGTGTCAACAGTTAGTAGATGCCCCCCTTCGAGCATGATCACATGTGCTGCATGCCAGATACCGCCAGAACTTGCATTCACCTGCGATGCATGCCAGATACCGCCATTCTACAGATCATTCTCTATCGAAACAAAATGTTTATTCGGATAAGACGACAAGTGTTTGTAACGTAAATTCAAACTAAATATTGCGAGGAATTGTAGCATCAAATTTCAGAAGGCTGAGAAAACAATAAACTGCTATTATCTCACAAACCCAAGTGTTCTGAAAATTTCATAGAAAAACTGTTCATCTAGCCATATTCTGCTTGTGAAATTGTGTACCTCTTGTCGTAAAACATCCTGCACAAACCAGCATTATAATTATGTTAGTTATAATTATAACTAACATAATTGTGTACTAATTGCCCATATTGTTCAAATGAGGGTTTCGCTTGAAAATATGCAAGGACTAAAATTCTGAGGTCACACGGGTTGAAGCCGAGTCTAAAGTTTTGTAATCGGCAGGAGATATAGGAACATTGCATTATTAACCTAATTATGCAATAACGGTCAATATTGAGTTTAGGCCTTTCACGGACATTAACAATTCCGTTCCAAAGAATCACTAAAGGAACACATTTAAAAACGTTTTACATGTATGCCATTCTGCTCGCTGGTAAGTTATTTTCGAGTTATTCAACTTTGAAATGTTCCCCTTCCACAGCAGTAGCGTTGCTCGCTTGAGCCGTTACAGTACGTAGGCCTAGTACGCAGGCCTACCCCGCCCACCCTCGCCTACCCCGGAAATAACACAACGGTTATCACACAAAGATATTACCACCCAAAAATATTAGCGGGACTGGGGTAGTGAATTGCTCACTGATGCGTTATTGCTCAAAATATTAGCTGGACTGGGGTAGTGAATTGCTAGGGATACGTAGACGTTTTTCTCGCTAATGCGTAGATGGAATATGGCGACCAGTTTGAAAATGGCGGCCGTGGTAGAAGGTGTCTGCGGCGGGTGCTCTCCGACCCTGTTTGAGTGTATCAAGCATTATTATGATGACGATTGTGCTAGTCTGAAAACGTTTCTTGCGCACGGGGTTGTTCATGCAACTGAAGAAAGTGATCGTTTGAACTGCCCTGAATGTGGCCGTAATCTATCATATCGTTACAATCGAAAGAAACTATACTATTCCCATTTTACGAAAATTGAGAAAACAAAAAGGCGTGGGAAGTGTCTTTTCGAAATTTCGATACACAACGGCTCTTTTCTATCAGCGTCTCATCTCAGTCCGTCTCAAATACTCCTTTTTATTTGTTGTTGGTTAGAGAAGCAGTTTTGTCACGACATTGTTCTCAAAAATTTGAAAGTAACCATACGTACTAGTGTCGATTGGAGGTCGTTCTGTAGTTAGGTTACGGAACATTGGTTTCACAATCAAAGCCCAATCGGAGGGGTTGGAGTTTCTGTCGAGATCGACGAAACTCTACTTGTAAAACGGAAGTACAATCGTGGGCGTATGGTACAGCAGATTTTGCTTTTCGGTGGAATAGAAAGGTCCACGAAAAAGAGGTTCATCGTCCCTTTGCTCGACGAAGATATTAATTCCAAACCTAGAAGCAAAGAAACACTTACTGAGATCATCAAGCAGTTCATTCGTCCGGGAACAACCATTTACTCTGATTTATGGAAAGCTTACAATACTCTTGAGGACGAAGGCTACAAACACCTGGCGATTAATCACTCGTTGCACTTCGTGGATCCCGAAAATCGTGACATTCATACGCAAAACATCGAGAGACTTTGGTTGGATGTCAAGCAATATATCAAACGATCAGGAATTCGTGCCAAATACCTGAAACAAACTTGGGACGTTATATGTTCATCAAGGAACATGAAGGAAACGTTCTGCATTCATTTTTAGTCCACGCCGCTCAACTATACCAGCCATCGCTAATTCCAACGGATACCAAAGAACCTCCCCTCCGTCCTATCCCTGCCATTGACGGAGACGACGAAGAAGACGATTCCGACGTCGAGAAAATACTTGCATAAGGTAAGGTACTATTTCGCGCTGTATGTTACGTTCTCTGATGTTATCTTTATTGTGTTCCCTCGACTTTTGCGCGGAAAACCTCGTTTCAATAACTTAAAAGTTAAATAACACGAAAATAACTCATCAGCGAGCAGAATGTCATTCTTATATTCAAGATGGCGGCGGCAATAGAACATCAGCGAAACCGTAGGAGTGAACACCGTAGATTTAATTTCATAATTTCATAACGTTAATACCATTGGGTTAATATTTTTTTATTTTTCGTTACAGTTATTAACTAAAACATCATAGAAGTGGGGCAGGCTCCGCGGGGTCCGTAAATAATAACTTACAAAGTACCCACTCGTACTCTAACATCTCCCGCTCAAGCGCAAACTTACTGGAACTGCTATGGAAAACGAAAATTTCAAAGTTGAAAAACTCGAAAATAACGCATCAGCGAGCAGAATGTCATTCATGTAAAACGTTTTAAATGTGTTTCTTTAGTGATTCTTTGGAACGGAATTGTTAATTTCCGTGAAAGGCCTAAACTCAATATTGACCGCAATAACTAAGTAATGATAGCTTTTTGAATATAAATATTGTTCGCTTTGCTTGACAACGAACTATTGTGACGCAAAACAAACAACAGTCTTCAAATGTGCGTGTTCAGTTTATATTTATTATTTATATTCCCGCAAAAGAATGAAATACTAATGAGATTCTCACAACTTATCATGACGAAAATTACGACAGCAATATATAATTGTACAATTCTAAATATTTTTGCCTTCTTATCCAAATAAACATGTAGTTTGGCACGCATCGCAGGTGTAGGCAAGATCTGGCGGTATCTGGCATGCAGCCCAGGTGATCATCCTATAAGGGGGGCATCTACTAACTGTTGACACTAGCGCGTCCCGGCTGCCGCAGCCTCCTCAGCTGCCTCAGCCGACGCGGCCTTCCCAGCCGCCGCCATCTTGCTAGCAACAAAGATGGCTACCACCGCTAAAGGCCTAGATAGCTTGTGGGCTTTAGCTGGAAAATAAAGTCACGAGAGCTACGGTAGCACCCTTACCAGCACTCGGACTCACCTTCCACAACAGTCGTCCGCCGCTTGGAGCCGGCCGGGCTGTCGGGTTCGACTGCTCAGAGGGTAACCGTCACCCCTCCCGGAGCAAGATGATCACTCCTACCAGTTGCCGGGTGCTCTCACCCGGGACGCACAGAGTCCAATGCCGAAAGATTTTAACCCCGCCCACCCCTCTCCCTCCACCTCCGAGCAGCTACAGCAACACCTCCGAGCAGCTACAGCATTTTTAGGTTAGGGTAATTTAGGTAAGGTAAGTTAACTTAAGTTAGGTTAAGTAGGTTAGGTTAGGTTAGGTTAGGTTAGGTTAGGTTGGGTTAGGGTAGGCCAAGTTCAGTTAGTTTACGATTGAGTTAAAAAAGTTAGAGAATCCCTGTTTTTGAGTGCCGAGATGGAGGGTCGAATGGCCAAACACCAGCGGTTGTTGTCATAACTTATTACATTGATTTAATGCAGGTTAACTTTGGTATTCCGCAATAGTATCCACTTACTAAGTACTTGTAGTGGTTATAATGCAGTGATTAATAATAACTGTAAAGCGAACAGATAGGTTAATAAACCTCAGTAGTACAAAATAGTTAAAAAATTGGCGCGAATGGCAACTTCATGTAGCAACTCGGAAGTGTAGGGAGAGGGGTGGGCGGGGTCGAAATCCTGCGGTATTGGACCCAGTGCACCCGGGACAACTGCACAGCTTCCCTGCTGCACTAACTCTAGTTTCTCCGCAGAAACTTAACCAACTCCGTCACTGAATCACGATACTGAGCAGAGGCGCAACGCAAACAACCAAGTACGTAGTTACGTCCTTACTCCACGACTCTCAACGACACCAGGGTTGCCAGATGATCTAACCTAAATTTCCCTGTTTTGGTCGTCAAAATTTCCCTTTTTGACTAAAAATTTCCCTGTTTTGTTGACACTGAATACATACATACGCGCGTACGTACAATTTTATTCCTGTTATAGAGTATACCTATTTCAGTGAATAGCTCTTTGATTTTTTCATGCAAGCATGTTGCTTTAGCATTAAGGGTGGTAGTCGCAAATGGATCTTTAACGACATCTTTCGTAACCGCCCTTGCCGCCAATGGCAAATGCATTGTACTTCGTTTATCTGTATATAAATAATGATTCTTCAAGAGCTCATAAATAATGTCACTCACTTCACCATTAAGACATGCTTCACAATTACAATACACTTAGTTCTACCACATTTAATTGAAGCCTTTCGCAATCTCCGAATCAGAACAAGCTGCTTTCACAACTGGGACTGAATGTTCAACAACAGGATGTGGAAGAATATGCCCATATAGGAATGCAACAAGTCTAATTTCACCTTCGTTTACTTGGGTATTATTTCTTCGTCCACTGACACTGTGCATTTCCAAAGCCCTTGTTTTTTCTAATTTCTGCATCCTTTTTATATTTTTCCCTTCAGCATGGTCTTCAATCTCTGCTTTGCCAGCTTTTCCATATACATCACATAGTTAACATTGAGAGTATTCTGCTCTTTTTTCACTTTTTCTGAGCCACCCTTTGAATTTGACTTCAGTCGCCTCTTCCTCTAGCTACTTTTGAGTATGAATTAAATGTTTACATTTTACTCATGATCGTGGCATTTCTTTCTCACTGCTGTACGTATCATGTTAATTCACTTCAAAAATTTCAGTAATGCTGAAGCGCGTTGCTTCAATTACCTCTCGCTACAATCATAACAATGACTGTCAAGCAACTGTGATCTGTGACTCTGCGAAGCGTGAGGCACGCCACGCGTGAAGCTGAACTGGCGCTGCGCGGCTGCGATGCAGTGGCGCCTCTGAGTCAGTTCCTAGTCTGTATGAACGCGTACAATACGTGTATCAAAGTTCGAACATGTCCGATAAGAGTCAAAAACTATAGATACTGAGTACCTAAGCACAAAATGCTAAGTGGCTAATCACTTACACGTAATTTTACACAAAAGTGAAACCACATGGCAAAATTTCCCTGTTTTCATGAAGTTTTCGAAGTTTTTTCCTTTTTTCCCTTTAGGACCCAAAATTTCCCCATAACAGGGAAATTTCCCTGCATCTGGCAACACTGAACGACACTCCCGCCGGCCGCCCGCAGCCGCTCGGCAGCGGCAGCAAGATCGCCGTCTCCCGGAAGTAGAGCGCACACAGTTACACCGTTTGCCCTCTGGCGGCGGCAAACACCACAACAATAACTGAATCGTGCCTTTATTTAACTTTGATTAGATGTTTTTAAAAATTGAGTTTAGGAGATGTTTGTGTCGGTGAGCAGCATTTTGAAAATTCTCTTCGTGTTCACCGGCGGCTCACATCGCAACCAACGTGTTAAATTCAAAATTTACTTCTATTGATTTAAATATCAGAGCTATGTTAAGAATGAACTAGCTTTAACCAAATTGTACGCTGTGTCGTTAATACCTTTTAAAACTATACTCTATGGACAAATACCTTAGCTTCAGAACTTATAAACTTTAAATTTTCATTGTGAAATCTCCGCAAAAGCACATCTGAACGCACTTTTTTCAAAAATAAATAGAGAGAAATATTATGCATTGATGATTGCCTTAATTATTTTCCTTATGTTATGCTATTTAGTATTTTTATATGTACATAGATCTAAATTTAGGCTAATTTCACCTTCAGGAAAAGCGCTCCCTCTCATTGAGAGGAACTTCACAGCTTAGAAGTTATTTTTTAGTCTCTGCGGTCTACTTCCAACTCTCATTTACATTGGCCGACTGCATCGTCCTTACGCTGAGTGGAATATCCTCGGGTGTGGAATTTTTTTAATTGGAGTTGAATATTAATTAACCCATCGCAGTCAACGTGTTGACACGTTCACCGCGTTTCCACGTGTGTTAACGGTTGGTTTGGTTAGGTTGTGCGTAGTAGGATTGGGAAATTAACTACCTTAATTTATTCTTATTCTTTCAAAGAAACTTGAAATATACCATTGCACAATATCATTTTACTTCGTATGATGACAGGTATTTTGAAAAAGATCGCGCATCAGATAAAATGTCATTCATTTACACCGGTACGCGAATGAGCAATGTACCTATTGGTACATTTGTCTATGGCCCAATACGGAAGGAACGTAGTAAGATGGTAATTACTTTAATTGCTCATCCTTCCATGATTATTTTGCTATTTTCCTCCTAGTCATTGTTTCTTCTTCAGGTTCAGGAGCACCTGCTCATTCTTGGCGGGAACAATGACTATTCAAAACATCAACGGTTATGAAATTTTTATTCGATCTTCGTTAACAGTTAAATTTAATGTCTGGAACTCCCTCGCTTTATTTGACCTTAATTTACGCGGTAAGCTTTCTAGTTACGGAATTTTCCACGGAAGGAAATTTCCCTACAATAGGTTATTGCAAAGTCCCTTTGTGACCTAACCTAACCGGCCATGTTTTACAACGCAAGCAGTCGTTGCCCTTATCCCAGTGCCATGCTGCTACCTCTAGTACGGTTCTCGTCGACCTCTTTTTTTTTTTGTAGAGCAAGTTAGCTCGAGTCCCTAGTCTCAATTAGCTGCTCAAATAAAGACTAGTAGCTACCTACTACAGTCCCACTTCCCTAGCATTTCGTTATCTTCGAAGCTTTGGTCAAATAATGGTGAATCGAAACAGCAAGTATTTTTCCCAGGGGTGAAAACCCCAGTTTAGCAGTAAACATATCAGTTTGGGATGTAAGGATTAGAAGCCACCTGCTATTGTTCCACTCACCTAGCATGCCAGTCCCTGATATCTATACACAGTATCCTACTCAGAATGATTTACCCAATTTCACCATATATTTTACACATACAAACGATAAATTACTTTAATCTGGACGCATCCACTTTCCAACAGCGAAAAAAATTCACGGCATTCATGGTTCATTATTTTGTTCTGTACGGTTCATCTTCAAATTCGTCTTACTCGTTGTGCGTTTTGATAGAAAAATCTGCGTGTGTGAAGTTAATTTCCGAGCTTAAAAAAGTTGCATACTTTTATTACGAAGTCTCATGAGAATTGGTCAATTAAAGTGGGTGTCAAACATTTAATTTGAACCTATAGCTAATATTAAATCTCATTTGCAAGCTCTCCTTTACATTGTGCCATTTTTTGGCTGATGAATAACACGTCCGATTATCTCGTTAATTAAACCGCACTAACTGAAAATGAGAATTTGATATTTAAAAAAATTTCTTGTGGCCTAAAACTCATGAAACACTGTCATACCTAGAGGGAAGTAGAAGGGGAAAAAGGTACAGAATGTGAAGAAGTTGTGGTGTGGACGCTGCAAGCATTTGCTCGACCATGACAGGAGGTCATGTCACGATTAGCATGCGCTGCAGTGCGGAGCAGACAGGCCGAGCAGCAGGGCTGTGTCGGTTCCTCATAGAGCCTGAGGGGCGCCCCTTCATATATAGACTGCGAGTGCCTCATCGTTTTGCACAGAGTAAGCGTATACAAGCATATTACCGCGAGCTCTAGAACATTGCCAGATACATCTTGAACCTCAATCATCGCAAAAGCAAAAATTAGACGGGAAGATTCCTGAACTGAAATTTTACGATATGGGCTAGCTGATTTGAAATGATGAAGTTTCGAAAGAAAATTATGAGAAACATGTGGAATTACTGGAATATAGCATGGCTATGTCATTGCTCTTACACCGAAGAAATTAATAATACGCGCAGTTGGTCTTAAAGAAGCACGATGCACTCTATTCCTTTCCGTATTCTCTAAATTCATTGCGCCGAGTTGGTGTCACGGGTCTTGAAGAAATTAAGGGTCGACAGGTCTTGAAGGGAAGAATTTGAACCTCTCAAGATAGGATAGAGAAATACTATAGGGGAAATGGAAAGGACACACAGAGGAGGGCAAAAAAAGTACATTAATAGGTTTCACCGATATGAGTAAACAACGACAACGTATAAAGATTATTACATTTTCATTCTGACAGCGCATTAAAAATTGAAACAAATTAACGAGCATATAAATAACATGAAGGTAAAAATAAAGATACGAAGGGCATATGAATACGTTAAATGAAAAAATGTACAACATTATTAACCTTCCATGGAACCATAGCCACATGTATCTAGCGAAGTAGAGGAGTCACTATAATCTAACATTGAAGAAAACATCCTTAAACAACACCAGAAATTTAAAATTAATGAGTCTGAGCTGCGCGTTACAAATATTTTGAAGTTTCAATTAATTCTTGTGTAACTAGGCGACGTTGTTTAAACAAATGAAATCGACGTAGGGATTTCCAGCTTACCGAAGGGGACGTAGAACAAAATACCCTTTATAAGACTAGCAGCATGCAATACCCTCAGTGTGGGCACAATTCAGAACCGTGATGAGTTCCAGTTATTTCGCGGGTCGGGGATGGTTTCCCGGTGAAACAGTTTGCTTACTTCATCACAGTTTTAGTCGTGGGCTCTTCAGGCGAAAATTCCTATCACCGCATGTTCCAGGTTGTTTCAGTTGCTCTACTCCATCTGACGCTAATGCATCGTTCACATGCCGCCTGTAGCATCATGAAGGTATGAGCAGTCGAGATGCAGAGTGTGAAGTCATCACACCTCCAGCCCTTATGTAGCTGCTGGGCGATGGCTCTCCAACTCACATTGTTGTCGAATGATGGCGATATGCAAGCAGCAATCTTTTCCTTTTTCACCCACCTCCAAAGCCTATGATGTCCATTATCACACCTACATCTTGCTCTCGTGTGTTAAAATATTAGGGACTCGCAGTTCGAAAAGCTACTTATATTACGTTGTATGCTGCATCTAGCTCTGGCAGTCCAGCAACACATGACCATGTTTCAGCTATTTAATAATTATTCGACTGAAAATTTTCCTATATTGATATACTGCAAAATTCCTGCCCGTTTCCTCCATTATATCACATTTTTTTTCTCTCGTAGACCGGGGCTTGCCTGCCAGCCGTCAGTTTGTTCGACGGTTATTGTGGATCGAGGATACCACCAACGAAGATAAATTCGATATCACGGCACATGTTATAAAAAGCAGAATGTTTGGTGACTTATATGAGGAATATGTTAAGTTGAACCGACGATGTTCGTGACGAGAATATAGCTGTTTTACACATTTAATAATATCCTCTTTTAAAATTTGCAGCATTGAATACTTTTGAAAAAGTTTTTATGTCGTTTAAAATACAAAACTCAATTTGATGTGTTCAAAAATTGTGTCCTATTCACTAAAAGTAAAAACTTCGAGTAATAGCGAGCGTGTAACTTATACTTCTATTTCATTTTTTTCAAAAATAGGAACAGCAATAAACAATCAGTGAGCACTTCAGCATGCAGCAGAAGTTACCGAATGAATAATTATATCTGTATTGAGTAACTGTTCACAAGGTCTCTTTGCATTCTCTTCCAGCCTCTCCTCTTTTCTTGTCGGTAGCCTACTTCAAGTGCGTGCCTGCGAAAAAGCTCTCAAAGTAAATTTAGGAGCATACGGAATTGTAAGACTGATGGCTCAAATAGTTATTACTTTGCGATTCAAGTGAGAATACATGGAAAATAACACGGAGGTTCACTTGGCAAATGTGTGTATCACCCTGTCGAAAAAATTTTTAACGGTCATCATTGATCAGTCAGTTTTATTCCGAGTTTTACTTTCTAACAGGGATTTCAGGTCATTCATTTATTGATGGCGATCATGCGTTATTTTAGAACTGTTAATATGTTAAAATATAATGGAGAACCGAATCGCGCAAGCCGTTCTTTTGCGAAAAGATGGTTTTATCAACCATATAAAAAGACAGGTTCAATTGAACTGTACGAGTGTATTCAAGGCATACACACTTTCTTTCTCATTCTCGGCTCTCAAATTGTAATAACAGACTTACAAGAATAACTAGATCGTAATCAAAATAATTTTATATTAACAATCTTTCTCTTCCTAACGTTAAACTGTTTCGAAGAATTATTTACGATAAGCCTATAAATTGTTACAATTAAAACATAAGAACATAAAGTACTTAATATCTAACAGACAAGAACATTGGCAATGTTGGCCAAATGACTTACGAAGCTTCTATGGCAACCTGTAGACAAAAAGATGGACAAATTCTGTTGTAAATTTTTGTAAATAACTTTGAGTACTTATATTTCTAACTTACTATGATTCAAGTATTTATGACTGAGTTGAGTATGGTGCTATAAACCTGAGAAAAAAATCAGTTTGACATTCTGGTCTACGTTTTCTCCATCAGATATCTTATTTTTAACGGTGACCTAATGCTAAGATGTTTTCCTTCCCTTTTTAATGGTGAATCTTAGTGTCTAGGAGCGATACATCGTTTTACTTTTTTAGGTGACTTCCATAATTTATTTGAAATCGTTTAATTTATTTCACACTTGTTTAGTAATATGAGTACATGTCAGTTTCAAGCATGTGTTGAAGGCTGAATAGAAGAGGGGGAATTACTTATATCAACATGGTTTGGATATCAGAATTTTTCAGAAATCAATCATATTTTGAGGTCTGGCTTTGCGGTAATAAAAAATTCGAGCTTACTTCTATATTTCTTGTCACGGAGTCATGGTAATCAGTTTGAGGGTTAATTTGATGTCGAAAGTCAGAGCTATCGTTATTACCCAATTGAAAATCAAGGACGTATCACCGGTGGGTTACGGACGTGACGGTCGATTATGTGCGATTTATAGGCTGGTCGGCCTGCTCTGCATTAACACTCCCTCAACGCGCTCTTAACTACGCGCGGTCGAGCTTGGACGTGAAACTCATAGTTGGCCATGGACGATTTGAAGGCGCAAATTTTTCAGTTGGTTAATGGCCGTAACATTTGAGAGCGGCCATCCGTGGTTTACAGCCTTACAAATGTATGCTACCGGTAGTGTGCTGCAGGTGGTATGCTGCCGGTGGTGTGCTATCGGTGGTGTGCTATAAGGGGTGTTCTGCAAGCGGTGTGCTGCAGGTAATAAGCTGCAGGTGATGTGATGCACGCAGTGTGCTGCAGGTGGTGTGCTGCAGATGGTGTGCTGCAGGTGCTGTGTTGCAGGTGTATGCTGCAGGTAGTGCGCTGCAGGAAGTGTGCTGCAGGTAGTGTTCTGAAGGTGGTGTGCTGTAGATAGTGTGCTACAGCGAATTATCTTCGTGCGTATAATGGATGGACGTCACCCATCAAACGTGTGTTTTGACATTGTTGCGTGCACTGCATTTAGATTAAAACAAGATGTCGAATATTTTATTTCATGTTCATTCTTCTCCCGAAATGTTCACAACATAGTAAATGAACGCTTTACTATGCTGTACAATAAAAACATTGGTGAGTTCACTTGCGTTCAATTGTGTCCTTACCATTGGTATTGCTATGTTTTTATTTCATTCTTCAACGAAATGTCACGCATCAGCGGAAATAGTTGAAATGAAATAGTACCTCATTTCACGATCAGTTTTATTACTCGGTCTTTCCAAATTTTCATGAAAGGGTGTTAGTTTAAGTTTTTGGTAAATAGTTGACCTTTATGAGTTGGTATATTTTAGGAATATCGCCAAATTTTAAACTTTCCATAAACAATGAATTTATATGTCCCCTCAATAGGAAACAACTAATGTGTCTATGGGAATTTGCGCTCCCAGGGGAACTATGTGAGGGCTCGAGCTAAAGGTTAGGTTGGCTTCCTTTTTGTTAAAATGGAAAAGGTTTTTGTTTCTTCACGGACCATCTTTTTAAGATTCACTGCTGTCCTGTTTTTCAGCACCTACTACTTTCTTCTTCAACTTTTTCTTGTTTCATAATCAGCTTTCTTAGCTTACTCTTTCTACGCACCTTGTACATAGATTCCGCGTTCATTCAACTCCATACTAAATGGTGCTTTCATCCTTTCTCTCATGGAACATCTTTGTCGTGGTTAAAGAAAGCTAGAACTTTCTTATATAATAATAATGAATTTATGTGTTGTGTGCGTTTATATCAAGTCACACACCACAACCCTCAGATCAATTACTAAAGATCAATTGTTGTTCGTACTCAATTTTAAGCGAATACTTCATCATCAACGATGTGTATTAAAAATACCGAGAATGCATTTAATAAAAAACATGTTTGAAAAAAATGCCAGTAAAATATCAATTTCTGTGAAGACGAGGTTGATGAATAAAAGAACGTCTATGAATCGACGACCAAACGAAGATCAATCTAATAATTACCCTACATTTGCCAGTTTGAATTAGAATAGAATAACATAAAAGCAAAACATAATACACTCTTACAGTCTTTGTTAACCTAATACACTCTTACACGTGAAATATTTGCAATATTTTTTGTCTGGTATTACGTACTCTATCAAAAATATTTTTCGAACGTTCAAACGCTTCTGTCTCAAGTGAATTTACCTTAAAAATTACCTCACTGAGCTCATTACAAGTTCTCGTCATTAATGTTGCATCATCTTGCATGAGCTGGTGTTACGGTGTTCTTCAAATAATTGCGTTAGGTAAATTGTGACTCATATTCATTAATTGTGATCCGGGATGCTTGAATATGCTGTTTTTCGCAGTTTTACGAAAAATTTCCTATTATCAGACAATAGGCGGAATTGATTTAATACTATCGTTCATGTTTCACGTAATGAACTGTTAACACACGAGGTTAATACTTGTTTGTAATGTTAGCATGATTGATGGATACTTAAAATTGGAAATCGCAATATTGAAGAGGTAGTTTTATTTTGGCAGAATCATTTTAACTTCTACAGTATAATATTAAAAATACACTAAATTTGTTCCCTTTAGTAAATTTAAAATAAGATGTCATTCATACAATTTCATAGAAATGTAAATGAACTTGAACCCATAAATTTCTTTTATCCTCATCATAATCCTTGAATTTCTGAGATGAATGAATAATAATTTATATTCATAATAACTTGACAAAGAAGAGTTTCAAAAGGTGTCAACAATTCAATTCTGAATAATTTTAGTGACCACACCTTTATAACTTAAATTTAAAAACGCTCAAGTTCAAATAAAAAAACACGTTTAATTTTAAAAAAGCTCAAGTTCACTTAAAAAAACTCAAGTTTAATTTTAAACGTTCAAGTTTAATTTAGAAATGGTCAAGTTTAATTATAAACAGATCTAGTTCACCGCCAGTACTTATAAATATGAGTTCTCTCAAATAGACTTTAATTATATTAGTACTGAAATAATTTTTTTTACTATTATTATTACTTAGGTACACAATTTTAAAAGCATAGTATTTTTAAAATTAAACTTTATCTGTTTTAAATTAAACTTTACCATTTTAAAGTTAAATTTGTCTTTTTCAAAATTAAATTCTGACTTTTTTAAATTGAACTTAGCAGTCTTTAAATGGAACTTGAGCTTTTTCAAATCAAAGTTAAAAAGGTGTAGTTATTTGGTTTCATAAACTGAAGAACAATTACAGAGAATGGTCCTGATCCATACTTATACAAACACCTTATCTGTTGAAAATCCTTAGCTACTGTAACTGCCTTAAATCATTGTTGTGGAATTCACTCAAAAATTCTTCAGTCCATTAGCAGGGCTCTTGAAAGATTTATCTTTAATGATTTTTCTCTCCAAATCTTTATTGGGTTTCTCTCTATGGGAATATTTACATTTTCACTCAACCTTTTAAAGCTTATTTAATTGATCTGATATCTGTGTCATGACTCAGTTCTAGAAGTCTTAATGTAATGAAAGCATTTTTAAACAGATTTTTTCTGATGGTTTGTTGTAATTATCATTTTGGAAGACCATATCAGTCTCCAAATATAAATCTTTGTCAGACTGTTTTTGCTTGAAAATTTGGCTGTATTGGTTTCATTTCCTAATTTTTAAAATTTTCACAGAATTCATATATAATTTCAATGTTGATATAATGCAGTAATGTAGTTTGACTTGATGGCTCAACCTATTTGCCACAAACAGGGTGTCTACTAGGTAGTAAATGGGTAAAAAGTAGTAAAATTTGCCTCAGGGGTCTACTTTACGGAGCAAGGTAGGAAAATTTGTGAAATGGGATAATTCGTTGAAAATTGAAAGTAAAGTACATGTGTATCAAGAGTTTAAAAAGTTTTAAAAAGTAATTTCTCACAGAATCATACATTTGCACCAGTTTATAGGAAATATGGTATATGTGAAGGAGAGGACCATGATCGATTTTCCACTTTTACCATGATGTTCTTACCATGATTCAAGCAACCAAATTCAAAAATCGATTAGTAGCTGTTTATTCGAGCGCATTCCAATCATCATAGGTGAAAATTAACACACTGCTATAACTCATTAAATACTCATTTGCGACGGAAAGTGCATTGAAGAAAATTTTTTTATTTCGATCTAATTAACTATGTTTAGGCATCAAAAATTGTAAAATCAATTATGGTCCTCTCCTTCACAAATACGGGAAATATTCCTGTAAGTAGATATTACAATCCCCCAGTGTCTACTACACCTTTTTAACTTTGATTTAAGCTTAAGTTTAATTCAAAGAAGCTCAAGTTAATTATAAAAAGCTCATGTTTAATTTTAAAAACCTCAAGTTTAATTTTAAAAAGCTTAACTTTTATTTCAAACAGATAGTTTTTAATTCTAAAAAGCTCAAGTTTAATTTTAATACACTTATAAGTCCAATATTGCATAACTACTTAGTAACATTAGTAATAAAATTATTTTGATAAAAATCTAAGTCTATTTGAGAGAATTCAAAAGACTGGCTCTGAATTTGGAGTAAATAGAATATCAGAGAATACCAAGCTGTTGTGATTTTGTTCTTAATTTGACATTCTTTCAGTTTTACACATGAATTACTTGCTGTGCATATCACCGATACCTATACCGCTATAACAGTCGCTCCTACAATAATTTACAGAAACATTTGCTGAATATTTGCATTGAAAGATTTAAAGATGGGAGATAATGTATAAATTTACCAAGTCATGGTATTAATGTGTAAAAATAGAATTATTAGTAAAAAGAGATTTGTCCGTGTTTTGGTATTATATTTTAAATGTAATATAATATTAGATAATAAACCATTATTGTTGCAGCCTAATTGTTTAAATATAATTTTGAAGCTATGTAATATTTAACTTTTCAGTCACGGTAGTTTGTTAATTGTCACACAGTTACTTATTACATAAAGTTTACGAAGATAATTTTTGTCAATAGCAAAATGATTCATAGGTAAAACTAAAAGAATGTCAAGTTAAGTACAAAATCACAGAAGCATGGCATTGTCTGATATTTAATTTACTCTAAATTCAATGCCACTACTTTGAAATAAATCTGAGTTCTCTCAAATAGACTTTAATTATATTATCACTAAAATTATTTGATTACTATTATTCTTACATGGGAACGCAATTTTAGAAGCGTATGTTTTGTAAAATCAAACTTGATCTTTTTGAAAATATGCCAAACATTTTTAAAATTAAACTGGAGATTTTTCTAGATGAACTTGAGCTTCTTCAAATTAAATTAAAAAGGTGTAGTTTCCAGTCAGTTCATTTTTGCATATGATGACCTGGTTTTTTCATAGGTGAAAGATGTTGAAACATGGTCATTGCCAAACAATAACTATTGTTTGTTTATGAAGGGGTACATTGAAAACTTGTTTTTTTTCTGAATTATGTGTGGGGTTCTGCATTTAGTGTCAAGTATTTTATGTGGTATTTTAAGTGTTAAGGAACATGGAATTTTTTAAACTTCTGTTATTGCGTGTACTATTGACTCAAATTACTTATTATAGGCCAATTTCTAACACATGGATATTTGGACAACATTCATTATGTAAAAATAGGTAGTAATTTTTGCTATTGAAGGTAGTTGTTATATCTCGCAGTGAGCCTTGCAAGGCAGGCGCCACCGGATGTCTTTGTTGCACTTGGGTTTCGCATGTCTTGGAGCCGGAAGAGCCATAAACGGCCGGAACTCTGACCGACGCAAGTCCTTTATGGTGTCTTGCCTTTGCGAAGTTTACGAGCCCCGGAAAGTCTTTGTTTGACTTCCGGGCACGACTAGTTGTAAGGAAGATCTGTCACCGATGGAATTAGTACATTATTAGGAGCGTTGCTGTGCGTATACATATCCTTCACCCGAGTTTGCGGCTTAGGGAACTGAAGTGAAGTTAAAGCTTCTGCTACAATACCTCAAGGTGTGTCGATAGTAAAACACGACAAATTGGAGACGAAGACTTCGAATCTATGAAGTGAATTTGAACTTTACAAGTGCTCTGAAACCAAGATGGCGTATTCTACATTTAGCTGTCCTCCATTCGACATTGAAGTGGAAACAGGGTGTGAATTTCTACAACGTTTAAACGTACAGTGTACAGACGCTCTTCAGAAGGCGGGAAACCATGGCAGTAAGAAAGCGAGTATTTTAGTTAAAGCCTTGCCTGTAAACATCATTACTGATCTACAACGAAGAATTAAACCTACGTTACTCTCTGATGCTACGTTTGATGAACTAGAAGAAAAGTTAATACAGCAATTTGAAATCAAGAAATCCATTGTCGGCGTATCTGTTACATTTCTAAATAGAAAGCAAGGTGTTAATGAATCCGTAGAGAGTTTTGCTAAAACGTAAAATAATTTAGCATCTGCGTGCAACTACAATAATTGATGTCGTGATCGTCTCTTAAGAGATGCTTTCGTGAAAGGTCTTCGTTCATCGCAAATTCTCAGTGCAGTTCTACAGAAGTGTGAAACCAAAGCATTTAACGAATGTGTTGAACATGCAAAACTCATCGAATAGTTAAGTTCCGATGCTCAAGATATTATTCGTGAGGAGTCATCTTCATCGTTTTTCACAACAGGAAAATTGCAGCCGAACTACACATGCATCCGTTGCGGAGCTAAGCAAAAGCATCTTGCAAAGAATTGCTATGCATTGAAACTGAAGTGTAATACATGTGGGAAGATAGGCCACATTTCTAAAGTTTGCAAATCTACGACGGCAGCACGGCCTTCTCCGGCGGAGCCTACACGAAGAAAGCCTACACGAAGGGAGCCTACACGAAGGGAGCCTACACGAAGGGAACCTACACGAAGGGGACCTACAGGAAGAGAAATGGACGCAGCTCGCACTTACATAGTGCAGCCGGAAAGAAGTGATTATCATTGCAACGTCGGAAAAGAAGATGGGTCAATGAAGAGTTCACGTGAACCTCCACAGCGGAAGAACGAAGTTGTTCTACAAAACAATAGGAACGACAACAGTGACGGTAATTTCTCTGATAATCACTTGAATGACTCTCATTTTTTCGAGTAAACACCACTGTAATTCCCGTTACAAAAGAGCCTACTATGTTAACATGCAACTTGAATTATAGACCTGTTGAATTTCTGCTTGATAATGGTAGTGCAGTCTCAATTATACGTAAAAGAGATGCACTTGCAGTTGGTGCTGTTATAAGTCCTACTTGTAGCAAAGTGCTCGGATACAGTGGTGGCTCTGTAAATTTGCTTGATCAGTCTTCATATAATCATTAGTTATAAAGACGTCAGTTTTAATCATAAGTTTCTCATTGTGGAAGATGATAGAATCAACTTGCTTGGCCGAGATATTTGTTCAAAACTCAACGTAAATGTCATTCCTGATAAATACGACACTATAAACAAAACGGATTGCCATAGGTTGCCGAGAAGCTTGTCTTTGAAATATGATTCGTACTTATCATCTGATTCACAGTCTAACTTGAAAGATACCGTTCATCTTGATGTGTTGCCTAATGCAGTTCCTGTATTTTGTAAAGCACGCCCTGTTCCTGTAAGACTAAGAGACTCTGTCAAAGCCGAGCTGGAGCGCTTGCAGAGTATGGGTAAAATTTCTAAAGTGTATGATAGCCAATGGGCATCTCCTACCGTCAATGTTCTAAAGTCTGACGGCAGTGTGAGAATCTGTGGAGATTTTTCAGCCTCCATTAACAATTTTCTGAATCCAGTTCAATCTGTTCTACCTGTCATTGATGATGTAATTTCTCAAGTCGGAGACGCGATGTTTTTCTCCAAAATTGATTTGTCAAATGCATTTCTGGAAATTCCGTTGGACGAAGAGTAAAAAAAGTTTACAACCATTAAACCTCGGAAGGTCAATTTATGTACAATTACTTACCTTATGGATTGCGTGCAAGCCCTGGCATTTTTCAAGCGTTCATGAATAGGACTCTCTCTGGCATCGATAACATCATTGTGTACCAGGATGATCTACTAATTTTGACCTCTTCCTATGATGCTCATTTGGAAGTTCTTGACAAAGTGTTGTCTGTCTTCAAAAATGCTGGAATTCGCTTAAATCTTTCTATATGTGCCTTTTTAACTGATCGTGTGTCTTATCTAGGCTACGTTTTCGATAACAAAGGTGTTCACCCTAATTCTGAGAAAGTAGACGCAATTCTCAATGCTCCTGTTCCCAAGAACCTCAAACAGTTGCAAGCTTTCATTGGATTGTATAATATCTACAGTCGTTTTGTACCCAATTTTTTTCTTGTCATGAATCCTCTGTATTCGCTACTTAGGAAAGATGTACCTTTCCGGTGGACTCCAGAGCAGGATAAAAGTGTCCAAATAATCAAGGATATCTTTCGTCCGCATAAGCCTCTAAAATTGTTTGATCACAACCATGAAATTGTCCTTGAAACGGATAGTTCGGGTTATGGGGTTGCTGCCGTACTCATGCAACGCGTTGATCCTTCTCATGATTTGTGTCCTGTTCAATTTGCCTCTAGATCTCTAAATAATGCAGAGCGAAACTATTCTAACATCGAAAGAGAGAGCCTAAGTGTTGTCTTCGGTGTTGAAAAATTCAAGAAATTTCTTCTTGGTGCTTAGTTTATTATTCATAACGATCAAAAACCTCTTTGTAAACTTTTTGCACATAACAAGGGTGTACCTCTCAATTGTTCCGCTCGTATTCAAAGATGGGCTCTCAGAATGTCCCAGTTTGACTATGTTTTCAACTACTCGAAAGGCAAATGTAACGTAAATAGCGATTGTCTTAGCAGGCTTCCTCTACCCACAACGGTAACAGAACTAGAACCGTACGAAATGATCTTTGCAGTGAACTCTCTCGAAAAAACTCCAGTTAAGTGTGAAAATATAAAAACTCACTGATGCGGATAGTGAACTATGTCAACTCAAACAATACATAAAGTTTGGCATGCCTCCTAAACCTAATCCTAACTTGTCTAAATTTAAGAACCTGCTGCCTCAGATGACCATCATGAAAGGTTGTATACTTTATAATGATAGGGTTTTAATTTCCAAGTCATTACGGAGTTTAGTTCTTGAAACATTTCATGATGGACATCCTCGCATTTGTGGTATGAAGTCGTTGGCCAGATCAGTTATTTGGTTTCCAGGAATGGACAAAACTATTGAAGACATTGTAAAAAGTTGCCCTCAATGTCAATTAAATCGAGCAAAACCTAAGTCTAAATATGTAGAATGGCGCACTCCTTCTCGTCCTTTTGAACGTATTCATGTTGATCATTTTTTCTACGAAAATAAAATTGTTTTCATTGCTGTAGATGCATTGTATAAATATATAGAATGCGAAGTTGTACCATCCACGAGTGTATAGATACTGTCGAGGCATTGAGAATGATTTTCAGCAGAAACGGGTTGTGTGATGTGCTCGTAAGTGACAATGCTTCTAACTTTTCATCTCAAGACTTTAAAGATTTTCTAATTTCCAACGTCATTGAGCACCTCACACCTCCGCCGTACTCTCCAGCAAGCAATGGTCAAGCTGAGAGGGGGGTAAGAGTCATTAAAGACC
>JACJUY010002483.1:36094-69488 GCA_014220935.1 Platorchestia sp. MABIK | reverse complement strand
CTTTGCTTGAGTTCATCGGTATCACGTTGGAGAGCAAGAAGGAACGAACAATAGGAGAAACATTTCGATTGTTTTTTCAGTGGCATTTTCCTTTTAATAAACGGTTGAAAGTTTTTCAATAAATGATTTTAATATCATATAGTTCGAAGTGCAAACAGGTTTTCAGTATCGGTCACTAAAAATACTGCTTAAAGAAAGCGGTTGTGTCAATTTTTCGGAAATTTTGTGCATAGATGGAATTAATGTTAAAAAACAAAATGTAGATTTTTTTTGTAAGCTTAATTTTTTTCTTTAAAGAATGTTAATTTTTTGCAATAAAAATTACAGACTTAGCGGTATTCCCTATCCTTTTTACAACACCCCATTTTTATGTATTTTTCAATAGCCCCCAGTTGCTCGCGCATCGATCTCATTGGATGTACAATATTGCACGGAGCTTATTAGGTCAATACATTCACAATTCATTAAGTGTGAATGTATTGTAAGATCCATAGCTTCCAGTGCGATATTGTACACCCCGTGAGGCGAGGCGCGTGCAGCTGGGGGTGATTTTTTATTTAATGAAAAACGGACGGCCAGCCGCGATTCTAATCTGGTTCTGAGGTGGTACACGGCCGGTAGGTGAGGCGGGTCACGGGTGATTCGCGGGCGGTTTTGTATACGATAACGGGGACATTTAACCTCTAAACCTCGCGTATTTCAACAAAAAAACAACCTTATTGCCGACGCTGTTCCACCGGCGATACGGCCAAAATTTTCAATTGGGTATTAAGTATAATAGTGTGTACGGCCTGTAAAAAATGACGGGATTCAAGACCTTTCTTGAACACACTTTCCAGACGCGGATGACTAACCAATCTATCCATCCTAATAGTACTCGTGAAAAAAATTATTTTGTACAGGGTGGCGCATAAGTAACGCACCCTTTGAAATAATTAATAATAAATAAACTATGAAAGGTAAAACGATAGGGTTAATTGCAAACGATAGAGGAACTCTTAAAGTTTATTTACATGTCGTATCCTGTCTACAGATACCCAGTGTATATTGCGGTAATAAATAACGGTGCGTTACTTATGCGCCACCCTGTACTTGCGCACTGGTGAAACTCGTATCACAGATACGGTCATCATGGCTAAAGAAGCGGACTCAAAACAAATAAACCATGGGTATTGTTAGGTAATAGCAGGACCCGTAGAAATTCCTCGGATAATGTCATCATTAAGCTCGATGGCCCCATGAAAAATTTCTGTCAATATTACCTACCTATAATAACCTATCCTATCCTAATCTAACCAAACCTATCCTAAATGAACCTATCCTGATAAAATGTCAAACAAATCAATGCGTGTAAAGGCCATCTTTTAATGTTATATTGAGGAATTCGGTAGCCCTGATACCGCTAGCTCAGACAAACTAGGTTTCTTAAAAAGCGGACACCAAACAAATATATAAATAAATATATAAATGGACACACAACTGGCATTATTAGGTTAGATTCTACATAAAGCTTTCTAAAGAAATTCAGTAGAAATCAGGAGTTTCAAAATTTTAAGTTTTTTTTCGGAATTTTAGGTCCAGTTGTGTAGCTAAGTTGGAGACAGCTCTAATTCCTAAGCGATTTTATTGCAGTGTGAATATTTTGTCTGAGCCATGCCAGGCTTCAATGCCGTATTGAATTGGCAATTGAAACAGTGCATGTGAAGGATTCTTAATGCTTCCCTTGGTAAGATGCGCTCGAATTTGGTAAAATTCCGATAGATTTGAAAACTTCTTGCATAAGTATGCGATTGATATGACATGAAGATCAAATTTTCATTTAGTATTATTTCCTGAAATTTGAGGCTGTCATTTCTCAAATTTTACGCTGCTTATCAACGTGATAGGGAGAGGTACATTTAGCCTCATTGACGTTTATACTGATTCTATTTGCTATGAGCAAATACGAAAATCTGCTTGATTCCTAATTCATTTGGTTTGCCATGTTCATGGTGTTTTCAGAGGAGACAATGATCATGTGCTGTCATCTGCATACAGTATAAGTTTGAGTGAAAGATGTTAGTTTCACGATATCATTTATTACGATAAAAAATAGAAGAGGACAGAAAACGGATCCTAAAGAGAGACTCCGTGGGTTATGTTTTGCAGTTTTGATGTAGAACTACCAATTGCTATTTATTGCTTTCGGTTGGAGAGGTTAGGAATTGAACCATGACCTTTTATACCTCGTTACCCTATTGAAATTCTGAGCCTTTTACAAAGCGTTTTCAGGCAGTTATAAGCCACGAGATTAGTCGTTTTCAAGCAGTAAATTAGCCCTTTTCAGGTCGCCATGTCACTTATTTTAAGCCCTGTTAAACTGCTATTTCTGGGCATCGCAACGGCTAATGCTGATTCGAAACTACGGCCATTTTGGGCTTCTCTACTACATGAACGAGACGATTCATGGCCTTTTTTGCCTTTTTCATTGCTTGAACGAGTCTCGTAATAGCCTTTTTGGGCTTCATAACTGCTTGATCAAGGCTAATAACGGTCTTCTCTTGCTTCCGTACAACTTATAGCGGGCCTTGCAACGTTTTAGCTGCAATTAAAGGCCCACTGTACTCACAGTGGGTTCCAACAGCCGCTCCAGTATTAAAAATAGCACAGACATTCCTGAGATATTTTTTAATCATAAAAATATAGGGTGTTAGTGGCCGTGTTACATATCACCCGTCGAAAATCGCGGATTGGTCAATGTCAATCGCTAACTTGTTCTTAATAGTCTAATGAGAGAGAACAAAATTATTTTACTTTAACGGCTGCCGATGACTGCGTGAGTTCATATCGAATGTGGAATTAGTTATTGTATACTATTAGATTATTATTTACTGAAATAATACGATATGCATAACATTTACGGTTACCATATCGCTCTACAATATATTACGCGTTTAAATAAAGCTCGTCGAAAACGGCAGGAAAACGACTTTAAACGACTCGAATGAGCCCGGAAACAACCATCGACTAGACCTATAAAATGCCAGTTGGATGAAGGGCCCTTTTCAAGATGTAATAGGCCAAGTATAGGTAGGAGTCGGTTTGAAGTCGTGATTTTTGGCACTTCTAGGCCCTTATTGACTTTTTACGGCTAATTTCCTACCTGATAAGAGCAATAATTTTCCATTGAGTAAAGCTTGTCGAAAGACTGTTGATTTGGAAATTTTATCATATTGCAGTCCTTGCTCTGTGTATCTAGCATGCTAACACTCGAGCAATATGGAGAGCTGTGTGTCATTGCTGCACAGCAATATATGCAGTCGCATTTTAAAATCCAAGATCTCTAATTTAGAAGCTTTATGACTCACTAATTTTTAGCCCTTATGAAGTTTTACATATATACGATAGTATTTGGGCGTAGATTTTTGGGTCTTTTTCTGTGATGACGTTTACTACTAAGCCAAGATAAAGGGTTGGATCGCTAACCTCTGAAGAAAATACTAACAATCGTATTTTTCATCTTTTCAAAATTTTTACCACAATGTTTACTCAGTTCCCTTTCGTCAATAATAGTTTTCTAACTTTGCGGAAAAATTTATTTCTACATGAAGCTATTTCTTCACGTCTTAAGAATTGAACAAAAATTTAAAAATAATTTATAACCAAGCATCTCTCTTCCGTAAGAGTTTCGATTATTCTCTTCAAATTCCTATTCACAAAGTCATTTTTATCACTCCTATGTTCACAGGAGCTTCTTTTGACGTGAAACGTTCAAAATCCAGTTTTCATCATGAACGCTATTGACGGTTTGTTTTCATTTTTTGTTGGCCTCAGTGGTATTTACTGGTGGAAATAGAAGTTAAACTTTGATTTCGAGTACTTAGAAAATCAAATCAAGTAAAAACCTTCGTTGTAAGATATTAAAGTCCGCTCTGAATGACTTGCTACTAATGGACAAACTTGAGTACCTTATAGGTACAGCTATCATTGCCAAACATTTCCTCACAAAGAAATAGTTAAATGACTCTATGTCGCTATTACTTCTGTTTCATTTGAATTAATTTACACTATTTGTCAAAGAAATATGCCATTAAGAAACGAATGAAGTGAAACTGATGTAGCACTTCTCGAGTCTGCGCTACATCCAATATCCCTTTGACATCGACGTGACAGTGACGGTTGATACCAAATTTCTCCACTGCTGCTGAATTGTCCCCTTGTAACTAAAGCTAAAATTATAGTGCACCATTTGATAGACACTAATTGAATTCGTTTAAAACGAACTGGCGTTAGAACGAAAATTCTACGGAATTCTAGAACGAAAACTTTTACTTGAGTATTTACATTTCCTCAGAACCTGCTTGGGTGATAAAATCGAGTAGCATTTGCGTATTAAATATTTTAGTGTGTTAATTGACTGTTTAATATGCTAATATATTTCTCTTCAGTCCATTACATAGATTCTTCTGGTATTCACTTATGAACACTTATTGTGACGTAGCGAAATTCGTCAACTCGTGGGAAATCAAACATTAGGTTTTGAAGGCATTATATTTATGCACAAATTTACATACAAGTAAAGTTTAAAAATCGGATTGGGCATAATGAAACCATTTTCTATTTACAGAGCAATTTAGACAAGAAAGAGTTTTCGAATTTTCTTACAGAATTGAGAGATGATGAGACAGAAACTTTTGATCTCCTAGTTCCATATTCCTAGTAGTTCCAAGTATTCTTAATTCGATAATTTCTGCATTTATAACGATAATTTGATCAAATTTATGGAACTACAAGTGTATTTTGTTCTCACCCCACGTCCATAGTCTCACGAGCGTTTTCAGCTAACTTCAACATACGTTTTAATCACAGGACAAGAGGTACAAAATTGCATACCAAGTAGGAAATGACCAAGTAAACCCTTTTTCTTCAATGAAATTTTCTGAAAAAATTCAGGTTTTGAGATATTAGCTGTTTATTGTTTTAAAGGATGAAATTTGATTACAAAATTACCCGCCATATTTATCATGTTAATCATAGCCTGTCTCGCATTGCCATTAGCAGCACCAAAAGCAAGGTGCATATCTGCCACTTCAGCATTTGTTAAACGGTTCATGTTACCGGCGTCCTGATTTCTATGAAATTGAAGAGCGCCAACAAGACAAACAAGAAGTAACCTAGTAGCACGATCTGGAACATTCTAAAACCTTGTTACTTAAATTTTTCACCAAATGTCACTAAAACTAAATTTGATTATTGTAAAATCTTCAGAAAATAGAAGTGTTTGTAACGTAAATTTAAAATAAATATTGCGAGTAATGGTGTAATTAAATTTCATCCTTTAAAACAATAAACAGCTAATATCTCAAGAACCTGATTTTTTTCGGAAAATGTCATAGAAGAAAAAGTGTTTATTTGGCCATTTTCTACTTGGTGTGTAATTTTGTACCTATGGTCCTGAAATACCCTGTATAATATGAGTTTATTTCTAGTTTCCTGAGCTAGTCACAGTGGTTGTACGAATAACATGACAAAAGAACTCAAATTTTCCTCATTTTCGTGAGTCATGCGTTCTGATGAGCATCACGTGACTACACAGTTTGAAGTTGTTATCTCTGAAGCTTTTGTCAGATAATGGTGAATCGAAACACCAAGCATTTTTGCATTGAGGTACAAACCCCAGTTTAGAAGTAAACATGTGAGTTTGTGACGTAAACGTTTTCCACCGAAACATTACAGGTTTTTGAGATGGATATTGACTGTGGTTTCGTACGCAGTTTTTCACTGTTATGCTACTTAAGGCTTTCTTCAATTTCTTATATTTATGTGTGTTTAAGATAAACAGTATCTTCGAAGCTTCATCGTACTTTTTCTCAAGAAACAAATAACATTAGTGAGGATTTTCTACCTTTACAAAAGTCCTCCTTACAACTAAGTGATAACGGTTGCCGGCATCGTAAGATAATCGTGCTTCATTCAATAGAGGAAATTATTTACGCAAATACACGTAAACAAGCAAACGACATGCGTAATTTGTCATACTCGTGTAACTTTATAAGAACTTTTCAATATTTCTATTTCACTCTCTTTCACATAGTTCTTCACATATAGTTTTAAATATTTTTCTTTGAGAATCATTCTGTACCAAGTGAATCACATTTCACAAATATTGGAGTGAATGGCTGGTGTGAAGAAAAACATTAAAAAACTCGCAAAATTTGCGCGAGTTTTGTTCATTTTGAAATTTACCAGCACTGATTAATAAATTTTGATGGAAAAATTCTACTATTAGCGAAAAAAATGGATTTTTCCCTGAAGTAGAAATTTTTGTATTTTATATTTACATTTTCGACGTTTATTAGCCGCCCAGCACTGAAGAGTGAAGCCAATTCTATAATGTCAAGCCAGCTTTATTATTTTCATCACAGTTATGCACTTATTTAACCTTACATTACTCTCTGCTATTCTCACGAAGCGTTCCTATGATTAGGTTTTCGGATATTATTGGTGTACCAAAGTTCAAGTGCAAGTTTAATGCCATCTAGTTTAATGCATTAAGGTAGTTTTTACGATCAGGTTCTATTTTTTCTACTGAATTGCATTTTAATCATTATCTGATGATTAAAACCTCTGATAAGTATTAAATTTGAAATTTAAGTTTCGTGTGCTTAAAGTTCTAGGATCTTTTATTAAACTACATTACCATTCAATTACGTCATCTTTTGAATGTTTAGCACGTCTTACACATCAAGATTCCACTTTTGCATATTGTTTTCAAGAATATGTCAATCTACTTGAAGTCTTATTTTCAGCACAGAGTAAAGAATTTACCTGAATATTCTGTACATTGGGCATTTATCTTAGATCGAGTTTGTTTCGCTTGATATATAATTTACTGATATTGAATTGTCATTTACACAATTAAACACAGCAATGTTAGCAGGCAATTACAAAAAATTGTTTTAATATTGTAATCCTTGTCGAATTTAAATGTTCATGGTTCTACACAACTTTTTAAATTATATTTTCAGGGTCTTAGACGCATCGTTTTATTCCCATAAGAATCTGAGGTTGTTCTAACTTCGAGAATCGCAGTCCCATGTTAGATTTCAAAATAAAACAAGCAACCATTTTGCGCCGAACACGTTTTCAGAAAAATGTTTCAAAATTGGTGTAATTTGCATTCAAACGCACAGTGAAGCTTACGAAGCCTCTTTGTAAGTACAGCTACTGATGTGTTCAAGCATCTGTTTGTATGGGAGCTGCAGAGGGCAGCCGCTGGTGGCGTAGTGGCAGCAGACGGGTCTGTATGAGCAGTCTGCCTCGTGCGCCGCCTTCTCGCGCTGCAGCAGCAGCCGCACGCAGCCGTGCGGGGAAAAGCGACATGGTAGTTTCAGCAACTGGTAAACCTGGTCAGAAAAGAAGATATCATCATATCACAGCTTAAAATGTTAGGAGTGACTGAGCATTGCCAATGAATTCGAGAAAGCAGTAGGAAAAACTTCTTGTTGTAAAATGATGGAACAAATTTTCTTTCTTTTTGGAAAACTAAACATACAGGCTGCTCAATTGAACAACCCTTACTTATTCACACTATGCGAAGCAGTGTAGCTCAATTCGGAACTCATTACCCATTCAGTTTATTCACTCTCTGGTTTGCAAAAGCAAATGATCAGTTCAATTTCGATTTCAAATGTAAATTTTAGCAGAGTCAACAATCTCTGTTCTCCTGCACACATTAGAATAGCTAATTTTGGCTCAGCTTGTAATATTTCTACTTTTTTCTTTCCAGATGGTAATCTATATAATACGGAATGCGTAAATTAGATGACGCAGTGCCTTTCTAATGGGTAGTGCAAAAGACAACTCACGTACTGAGTCACTTGTACCGTCTGTAAACATGCGGTGTAAGTGATGAAGGAAAATACGTAAATTTTTGACAGCTTTATTATTCTCTTTTTTGATGCAACTTTAAGGGCTTCGGGAGTGCAAAGAACACAATCGGCCTGCCACAGGATCTTGATGCCACAGAAGGGGTAGCAGATTTCGTGTCGTTAGTGACAAATCGAAGAGGCGAAATATAGTTCGCTCCAATACATTTCTGATTGAACGTGAATGAAAGCTTATCAGGTTTGAAAAAATTACGAAATATGCAGTGACAATTTTTCTTTCGAACACGTATACAAAATTCGACGTCCGATAATTATTTCAAATGTGATAGAAAATAGATGCGTTGTCGAGCTTGTTTAATCACAACGTCACCCCACACTATTAGATTAGACAATTTAAACGGAGGAAATCTTGCACTTACTCATTTTATTGCAAAATCAGTTTGGTTATTTGTTTTTATTTTATCACTTGAACATAAAAGTTACATAAGGTACGGCTAATTTACAGAATCTTGCTGTTCATGCTGATCCATTACTACACGAGATAGTCAAAGATTATCGCTTACCGTAAAAGTCTGATACGGCTTAGCGAACGAAGAGCGATCAAAATTGGACATTATGACTTTGAAATCTGCCTTAGCCACAACTTGTTCTTCCGAACGCTGCACCACTTCAGATCTCGATGCAATTCCCTAGTTTAATTGTGAATAAATAATGCAACACACAATGACTGAAGGAGAAGTCAGGTATGTCAGGAATTCATTAGTATTTACATACTATTTATGAATTTTTAGATTATACCCTCAGAATCACAGAAATTCTGATTGAAATTACAAGGAAACACGTATCTACCCCAAGAGGATTTTATTTATAATTACTACCATCTTTCGACCACTAGTGTGACGTCATTGCTCTGCTACCACATTTAAGAGCAAGCCTGGAGATGTAGAGGTATTGCAGGAACTCAAAAGAACTGAATGTTTAGAACGTGAGTTTTTCAAACTTGCCAGTCCACTGATAAGAATATTTTCATTTCAGCACAAACCAAATCATCCCTGAATATGATCCGCCGTGGTCTTTAGAGGAGCGTTGATCCAAAGAATTACCAAATGGTTCGAGTTGTGAGTCATGTCTAGTTTATCGCATTATTATGTCAAACTTGCCAAGGCAATATCACCATTCTTCTGATTGGGAAAATAATTCAGAGTTTAAATATTAATCGCTACTGGTAAAGGAACTGTCAATCAAATGGCTTAATCGATCATGTCACTCATTGAACTCTCGGTAAAACACTTGTGCTTTGTTGGAGCAAAACGAATGAAATGTTAAAGCCAGTTCAAAAGCAAGAAATGTCTTGCTTCATGTTCTATCGAAAGTAATATCAAAATTCAAACACAATTATCAATTTGATCAGAGAATGTAATTTTTCATTGAGTACTACGAAAATATTCGAGGGATTTAAGTTATATTATAAGAGAATCAGCTTGATAATTGTGTAATCCATACTGTCTCTTTAAAAAATGAGCGTCTGAATCTACCCGGGTTTCTGTGGTGAGAAGTATCGCCCCTGAAATAATGTAGTTTATAGGGTTCTATTTCTATAAGTATTACCATTGATCTAAATAGTTCGAAAAACAAGTCAAAATGGTTTCTGATCATCGTAAAAATTGTACGCACTTCTGAAAAATTCCTTGCACCGTTAACAGAGCAGGTGTTATCAGTTCGAATCCCGGCGCTGCACGGTGATTTCTCCCCGTTGGGTAAGAGGAGAACTCGAGCACAATTCCCCACTCTACTCAGGTGTTAGAAATGTATACTGGCTTGACCGGGGATAACCATCATTGAGACCTGGTATTAGTTTAAGGCATTTGAAAAACCAATGTACAAGATGATATGTCTCAGGCTTGATTGATTGGAATAAAGCATCCTTGCACCCCTATTGAATGATGGGTTATTTGATTTTTTATAAGTTTCATTTGAATTTTCACGTAAATGATTTGAGTCCCTTATTCCTCGGTAATACAATTTTTTTTTCGTGAGATGCAAGTCGTTTATGATGGCTCGAAGAACGTTAAATAAATATTTGACTGTTCTCGTCCTTGACGCTCCCATTAATCGAATACCAACAATTTTTTTCTCCCTTAAATCTTTCATGCATTCGTTCTGTGGTCTAGAACTTAGAACGAAATTTTGAAGCAGCGAATGAAAGAGGCAAGATGTGAATATGCTGAAAAGACAGCAAATACAAATTGTGTTATTCATTCCCAGTCAAAATGGTAAAATGAGAACGGGTATTGTGAGCAAAGTGCGGTTATTATTGCGCGACACCTGTGCGCGTGCCACACTCGCCACATAAAAGGTATGTGCCTGACTGCACGTAAAGCATTAATTCAGAGGGAGCAAGGGGGGTGGCTTATTTCGTTCACGATGTAAGATTTTAATGAACTGAAGGCATCGCGTTGCAGGCAGCGTTAGGCAACGTTGGCTGCTCTCCAGTTGGGCGGCCACACCGTGACGCACGTGGGTGGCTTGAGGGCAGCGCAGTTACCATCTGCCTTCCACGAGCAGATGAAAAAATGCAACACAAGATCGTTTTCAAAATTTTGATAGAATTGTTGAAGGGGATTTTAAGGATGCATAATATGGAAGGAATGTTGCCAGCCCGCGTACGAGCAAACCTTGGAATATTTTTAAAAGTCTGAACTCCGTACGGGAAGTTAGACAAATTATTCATTATTTTCGAATGGTTGTCATTTTTCATGAAAACATATCCTGAATATTTTGCTTTGTCACACAAATTCCATGCATTCACGCTTTAGTTTTCTTATGTGTTTTTTTAATTTCCAGTGTGTTTTTACATGGTAGCGGCTCATCACAACCTATTTATGACATGCAAAACTAATCACGGATAAATGACTGCCGTGGGAAAAAATTATGAATGATGTCAAATACTCAAAGAACTCTTCTTACTCAACCTTACTTACTCTTATTGTTCTTACTCTTACGCTCTTTCAATTTTGTTCGCCATAAGATAGAAATTAATTTACATGTACTCAATTGTCAACTAATATTTGGATTTGGCTTAGAGCCTACTCACCTGTCCCATCATTATATTGTAGCCTTCTGCATATCGCTGCTTACAAATGGGGCATGCGTTTTTGGTACCAAGTTTACATTCCGAGCAAACGAGGTGGCCTTTTCGACATTGTGGGAGTGGAGGAGACATTAGCTGTCCGCAGATCGGACACAAAAATAACTTGAGAAGTTCTTCATAACACACAAGGGAGGGATTTGAGTCAGTGCGACCGTTGCAAGCCATTGCAGCCGATGCCATGGCTTCCCGAAATTCTTTGCTATCTAGATGACTCGCGTCTCTAGAATCGGCTTCGCGCTTGCCTTGCTTCGAAATTTTGCGGGCAATATTGGAGCTGATTTGGTGCATCAGTTTGTTTTTCTTATTCTCAACATTTGAGTTAATAGAACTTGATTCCGAACCAGCTGGACTTGCGTTCGCCATACCAATTGATTTGTTTCTTTTCGGAGAAGTGACAAATTTTTTGAGATTGTCAAAACGAAAGAATTCACCACATGAACGATGACTGCTTGTAGAATGGCAGCGTTGTCTCGTACAAGGTTGAGTTCCTTCACCTGGGTTCACAAAACATTTTTCGTTGAAACTTGCACTTCGTCCGATGGTTATCGTGGGAATAATGTTGCGTAGTGGGTCCGTACACTCTGCGCTGAGTCTACAACGAACAACTGATTTATTTTCTTTGGCACAGTTTTGAGAAACAATTTCTTTGTTTTTATTCAGTTTTTTCTCTCTTAAATTCGAGTTAGTCCCGAATAGTTCGTTATCGAGAATTGCCTTCTCAGGTTTTGTTATGCCGAATTCTAGCGAAGAAGAACCAGGGGCTATTTGTGTGTTCCACTCATTGCACGCATCAAGTAATCTGTTACACTTCTCTTTTCCTGTTTTTTTTCCAACGTTACTTTCACGAGAATACTTGTCAGACAAGTCACGGGCTTCTGAGCGATCTCTTGGCCGACCACCGCCAGCCTCCGCATGAGACGGTCCGTTGGCAACTCCCACGTCAGTCAAGATAGGACCATCGGTCTGCCCATCGTCGTCCTTGACAGCAGTTAATATACGATTGCTCTCAGCACAGGTTTTAAGCTTGCCAAATGAGCAGCTTTTTCTTTCATGTAAATACTCCCCTTTACTCAGTTTATCTGTTGCGAGCTCAGAACTTGTGCCATGCCGCAATATGTTCTCAGCTCCAACCCACTTAAAATTTTTAATTCTACAATAATCAAACTGCGAATAATTTTTGCCTTTGCAGCTATTCTCATTACCATGTGATGTTTGATATTTAACGCCCCCGACAGAACTATAGTCGCATTTAGCCTTCAATTCTATTTTACTTTCTTTCACGCCGTCTCTGATATTACAGTCTGCAAAGTCGTAAGTCACAGATTTTCCTTCAGTAAACATCGGTTCATCATTTTCCATAGCACTTTCTGCTCCTGAAAGAAGTATTACTGGTGTTACTGATAATATCTCAGATGGGTTATGCTTGGTATCTCCTGGACGCTCACGTACCTCGTCAAACGTCGTGGGTGACAAAAGTAGGTCTCCTAAAGAGGCTTTGGGTTCGAGGCTTGTTTGATGCGTAGAATGGGTTGACGTTGCGGAAAGTAAGTTTTCCGGAAAAGTTTCGTCGGAGTTTTCATCTGACTCTCTTCTCTTTACATACTTACTATTCTCGGCGTTGTCCCATTTGTTGTACAGAATTGTGTGACAACGCAATGCATAACTTAAGTGAGTTGAAACTTCAGCTTTTTTATGAGGATTACCTAGTGAACCAACTTTATGCTTCTCTGAAAATTTTTTATTGCATATATTTTCATATGTTTTGCATTCGTCAAACTGAAAAGATGATGTCTTATGAAAGCTTTCCAGTTCACTAACGCACGATTCATACGAATCTGATTCATCGCTTGCAGAAGTCTGTTCATCGGTAAAATGAGCATCTGAATCATAAACACTTGACTCAGGAGTTTGTGGTCCGCCCAAATTGCTGACATTTTTATCCATGTCACGGTCGCTAAAAATGAGTAGCTTGACACTTTATTCAGTTTTTGTTTTGTATTTTCACAGCTCTGGAAAATGAATTGAATTTTATTATATCGTTTCAATGTTTTTTATCAAATTACCTCTTTGCGCAACACAGGCAGATTTAAATGCCTAAGTACATGAGCAGGATAACAAATACATTTGTATTTGTTATTTTCAGGCCTTTTTGAGGAAATAGTGGAAGTATTATAATTGAACGATTCAAGGTGTTTGTACACATGGAATTACGGTGGAGTTATATTCAGCTTAACCTATTGATCCATCGTTCAGATCGATATTATTATTAGACATAAAATTCTTTCTTACTTGTATCTACTTAGCCATTTCCTATCGTAATTATGAGTGTTTCAAAACATATAACAAATAACTAATGTTCCATTATTGAAGGTTTTTTAAATAGTATATAATACGCTATAAAATCTCATATCATATTGCTCAAGCTATAAAAGAAGAAAATCTTGTACAAAGCTGCTCGAAAGTGAAGCAGCAGACTCGTTGGTTGGGTGGAAACGTAGGTTTTGACCTGGAGTTTTACTGGTGGTGGCGTGTAATGCGTTAAGTGTAACTGCCTCTCTTTTTCTCTTCCTTGCATTTCCTTTTATTCAATGGCCACTAAGGTATTCGTCAGTCACATAATGTCTTGGGTACAAGGGTTTCGTCACTTCTTGAACTATGCTTTGAATATGTTTTATGGATATATACAATAATGCAAAATATTACAGATTTTACCCAACTACTCATTGACAGTCAATTAACTTGGCAAGTCATTTGACGCTGATCGACTCGGCTGTTCGTTATACCGTCGGTTGACTCGGCTGATTGTTGGAACGTTGATCGATTTGGCTGGTCGTTAGACTTGATATACACGGCTGGTCGTTCGAACGTTGATCGACTCAGCCGGTTAAGATTGCGTGATTTCTGGTCTAGTATCTCACTGTTTGTATAAGGCCGGCGCCTAAAGAATGTTTAGAAAATTACTCCTTACCCAGTCAAAAATATAAGATGTTTTAAAGTAGTTTCTGTGCCGTGGTAGGCAAAACTTATAGCCGTGTTTTATTAGGGAAAGCAGCAGTTTTTTGGTTGTCATGTCCATTTTATATAACAGTAAAAAACGACTGTAAAACCGTAGAATTTCATTTGACACTTTTCGGAAATTCCCACCTTTATCGGCTACGTATCGACTTTCCACGGCCCCAATTCGACCTCTACGGCTTTTCCATGCTTTGTATCAGCTCTATGCCGACCTTACCTGACCTTACACCGGCCTCCCTCGGCATCGCCCACTCACATGCACACGCATACACACTCACGTGTGTGTGTATACACATACGTGTATACACACGTACACACGCACATACACACGCACATACACACACACGCGTGTGTGTACGTGTGTATTCACTTATGTGTGTGTACACGTCGACGTAATTAATTTCAGACAAGGTCGATGTGATGCCGCAGGAGGCTGGTATCAGTTCGGGCAAGGTCGAAATGATGCTGAGGGAGGCCGTTATACGTTCGGGCAAGAGCGGCACGATGCCGCGCGAGGCAGGTATAAGGTCAGGTGAGGTCGGCAGAGAGCCGATACAGAGCATGGAAAAGCCGTAGAAGTCGAATTCGGGCCTTGGAAAGTCGATACGTAGCCGATAAAGGTGGGAATTTTCGAAAAGTTTCAAAAGAAATTTTATGGTTTTGCAATAGTTTTCTACTGCTAAATAAAATAGACATGTTGACCAAAAAAATGCTGCTTTTCCGAATAAAAAATGGCTAGAAGTTTTGCTTACCGCGGCGCGGCACAGAAACTACTTGAAAGAGTCTTACATTTTTAACTGGGTTTAATATAGACTTAATTTTTCGACTGAGAGCACCGAGACCCATTTTTGCCTCGCCACATTGAAGCTTGGCTCAGCAGATCTAAAATGGCATCAGCGAAATTATTGTGTCATCCCAATTGAAAATTAGTGCAGTTGCGCGGGAGATTTTTAGCAGTTTTTCGCAGTGATCGCAGTTTTAAGACGAATTTCAGCAGTTCCCCGCAGACAAAATGGAGGGGAGTCAATCCGAATGGCATTTTTTGGCAGACCTTAGCAGGAATTGTCTACAGTCGAATTCAAGCAGACATTTCTCCAGCGGCCTGCGTCGTTCGCAGCAGTGATCGAAAACAGGCAGTAACAAACTGCGTAGTAACTGCGGCAGTAACTCGATCGAAAACAGGCAGTAACAAACTGCGCTATTTGTAGTTTAAAGCCAAATTTAAGTCGAACATGTTAAGCAGAATTTACAGGAATTATTGAGTGCTCTCAAGCGCACTTGCAAATGAAAACTTGAGCACTTCAAGACATGAAGAGAAGAAAAGAAAGAAAAAGAAAAACACTTTATTTCCAATATACGTAGATGATACAAGAACCTCATCTTTGGTTTTAAAATATCTTGACGTAAGAATTCTTTTATGCTACAAACACATGAATATCGTAATACCCATGTCACTAGTCGAAATAAATGATTGAGGGCAATGTATTCCTTATGTTGCTTAATCGAGATTTGATAATATATGTAATCGCAATAATAAAAGAAAACACAGTTTTATTAGCGCTTGAGCACATCTGAGTACGAGCACACGAGCAGATATGAGAGTACTAGCACACGAGTCTCGTGGTACAAACAAGAACATAATCGTGTGCGCAAGCAAACACGTACAAGATCAACCCTTAGCAAAGCAGGAGCTCATTGCTCATTGCAGCGTCTGCGCAAGGTTGCAGATTGGTCATTTCATTTCCAATTTGCACAAAATTGGCCATTTTTTGAACGCCGTTGCCATGAGAAATTCACTTGGCCATTTTTTAAAACTTCGCACAATTCATTGCAGGTCTTCTGTTTTTTAACTTCGCACAATTCAAGAAACAGAAGACCTGCCACATCTCGAGGAGGTGCTTACGGAATATTGTCAAAGTGAGTGAAAAGTCATTAGTATTCTGATTTTTAAATGAAAAAATGTCTGTATATTTTGTAGTGGCCATTTTGGCCATCGATTTTCGTAAAATGTGGCCATGAGATGACGGATTCATCTGGCAACCCTGCTTCTGCGTGACAGCGCTCCTAGCAGACAGATAAACTAGAGCTCATATTGGTGCAACATGGGCAGGTGGGATTTTGATGGTTGGTATCCAATCAGAAATGGAAAATCGTTGGTTTTGCAATGGTTTGTCAAGTTTGTGGAGGCACGATATTTTTACCATGTGGATTTTTTTTGTGATTTCAATAGTTGAGTTTCCAATGGTTCCGCCACATTTGTATATAGAAGATGGAAAACCCATTCAGCACCGATTTCTGCTAAAATTCCCATCGGTATTTTTCTAAATTGATTTAGCTATTGATCGTACAGAACTGTGTTTTTCATCGTTATTTTAAATAGTGGAATACAAATATCGGCTAATTAAGTTCTTGAAATTTTACTTGGCACCTGTGTTTTACAAAATTATATTTTTGTTTGATTATTTTTGTTATTATTAGTCAATGTAGACTAATTCCAATATATTGGTATTGCTATACATTCAGTCACTTAACCTGTTCTAGACATAGATTACAAAAATCACCTTTATCGTTACGATAGCATTAAGTAGACCTATTCCCATCATAAAACCCATTTGACATTCATCATTTTCTTTAGTAAGTCACTTCCGTGCATTTTTTAAGTCCTTATACGTTACATAGATGAACGTGACGTGTGTAGTGGTTAAGTCTGATTACGTAATCCGACTTTAACATCAATCAACAACATAAATCGCAAAGTCTACAGTTTTATTCGACTAAAATAATTCAATTGTGTAAAAACAGTCATTTAAAATTTTTAAAATCAACAATGTATATTTCTTATACGAATTATTTTAACGATTAATCGGTTAATTTCTCATGCAGTCCTAAAGTCGGACATCTTGTGCGCGATACGTTAAAGTCATGACTCACGATTCACGAATCATTGGCTGATTTGGTGCCAGTTTGAATTTAGTGACCGTTTGTTGTGGTTTAGTGCTGTGCTCTTCCTGGTTAGGACATTCATTGCTTATCTATAAACACCAATAGTGAAGTTTATCATTGAAAGTAACTGAAGAAAATGTGTTACCCAATTTTTTTGATTGATTAGGGTTGCAACAACTGTACTGTCGATAAAAAAAAAATCCCTGTGCTTCAAATTTAACCGAATTACGCGTAGATGAAACGGCTTTCATACTCCATCACATATCGAGTAGGCATCATTTGTGGTACAACCCGTTGTAATTCACTTGTTCTTTATGAATTGTTTCATGTAAAGCTATATTCAGTATGCGTCATAGTCGAGTTACCATGCAGTGAAAGGTACGAATAATGGGCATGACAAATCGTTTTCTGAACAATCGATAACAACGGCGACCTCACGGGATCGGTAAAATTGAAAGCGTGGGAAGCACTGAATAATTCATTTTTTCAATTATTGATGTTGTGAATACAGTTATAAATATCGTTTATCACGATGGAACACATTTATATAAACGGTAATTTTTCAACTTGACTAAAATTTTCACATGGGTGACAAAAACATCCGTAGTATTTGCTTGAAAGGCTTCTCATTTGAAGTATGTTTTATCGAACGTTGAACAATTTTATTTAATGTTTCAATAACTACAAATATGATAGCTTTCTGAGTGATGCAGTGTGATCTCAACGCACATATGTGAGTTCTGACTATTTTATTATTTGAGAAGATTTAAATGTTATTTCTTTTCTCTCATTTCATCAATTGTTTCAAATTTCTTTTATTTCTACAAGTTTTTTAACATGATAGCTATATGTACTGTACATATGCATTCTTAATTATAGACGATAAATGATATTAATGCTTTTCATCTATTATTCTCTATTTCTGAAAGTACTTCTGTTTTCTTTTTTAATACTCAGACCAGTTGATTAACAGTTAATTCATTAAAATTGCAATTGTGTGCAAATGCGAGTACTACAAAAATTAAGTGAATTATTATGCCTTGCATAAAAGTGTGAAGGAAAGATGTGCATCCAAGCTAGCAGAAACATTAGGCTGCCGAAATTAAAGAAATCATAGTTGCCTGAATAAGCAGGTGACAGACTTAAAGAAAATAATTCAAGACCCAGCTCAGAAGGAAATATTGGTGCATCAGCTGTCACTGATAGGAGGGAATATGCTCTCCAGTACAGTCGCCAGTATAATGCGCCATCTTCCGACAAAACTGTGTCATTGAATTAGAGTCTTATAAGGGCTTCTCAAAAACGATACTCTTCTGCAGATTGCTTCTCTACACGTCTGTAATTGGTGAGTACATTGTCTTATTGGTTTCACACGTGTGAATCTGTCAAGGAAGGGAAGCTCACCTGCATCTTTCAGATCTTTAATACTTTTGATATAGAATACAGAGCCAATGTAAAGTTTTATTTCCAAACAGGTGTGCTTTCATAATTCTTTCATGTATCAGCTCATCAACTCAACTGGCTTCCTCAAATTGTTTGTTTCTGTGCTCTGGTGTATATACCGTATTGAATTGTACATCAATGCATGTAAAGTTACCTTCATTCATTGTTGCAGGTTTATGATGAGATGGTTACGTAAATTATTAATGTGTGATACTAATTTCCATAAGCACTTTTAAAATGTCGGTATATCCACTGAATAATCAATGATCTGAATCTCATTTCTGGTAATTTAAAAAAATTATTTACTATATACAGACACTCTTTCTTATTATGTAGATGCTGTACAGCAGAGCGTCCACGGTAAATCTTTAACAGTCACTGACATCAACCACTTCATAGCGTTGAGCCTTGTCACTGCAAGAGCCGAGGTAAGAGTCGCTTAGATTTAGATTAATATTTACATTATTGTGTTTCATGTACTTGCAACTATTTCAAAATTTAGGATATTTTTTATATCCCATTATATCGTTAACGTGATCTTATAGAGAAAAATGAGTGCGATTTCTAGATTCAGTGCAAAAAATGGCCTAAAAGCAGGCATTATCTGTAAGACCTTAAACACAGCGCGTGCCAGTGTTTTCTGAGTTTGAATTTTTTGGATTCATTTTCATGCGCAAATTTAATGCAAATTAGCCTCGAAATTATATTAAAATTTCTACACTCTTATATTGGCCCAGCAAACATCGCATACTGATTACTGATTCATTTTTTTCGATCAGGCAACTACGACAGGGCGATGAAAAAATGTTGAACTACAATGTCTACAACGAACACAGAAGGTGCTGCTTACTCTGCTGGCTGTTCCACAAAAAATGATGTAAATTGTCTGAAACGTGAGTTCGATTGAATATTTTACTTTATATACATATATACACGCATACACATATATACACATGTACAAATATGTATATCTTTATGTATATGTGAGTGTGAATTATATATTCAGGTTTAGCTTTATCAAACATCATTTGGGGAACAAATCGTGAAGAAAATGCATCATTAGAGTTAAAATTGTAACTTTAAATTTCAGTTTCTTCCTCGTCCGTATTACAGCGTTGTGATTTTTCTTCTAACAGGACGGCTGACCTGGCACACGGGCTGAATGATCTTGTAAATAAAATTAAAGAAACTAAAAGCCAGGTCTGAGGATGAACTACCGTCCATCAAAACCACCGATAATGTGCAGGCCTAATATTTGCCGTCTCCTGCTGAAACCGAAGAAGACTTGCTTGCTCTACAGTAGCTGTTCACCCTGCCATAGTAAGTCCATTCTTTTACATAGCGCTGTGCGTACATGGCTCATGCATGCTGGCAATCGAAATTTTTTTATTTTCAAAGTGTGACAGTAATTCAACTACATGTTAAAAAACTACAAATTCTCTCAAATAAACTTTAAGTATGTTTTTATTACTATTATTTTTATTATTAGTACGTAGATACGCAATTTTAGAAACATAAGCTTTTCAAAATTAAACTTGATCTTTTTTAAAATATACTTGACATTTTTAAAATGAAACTTGATCTGTTTTACATCAAACTTGAATTTTTTTAAGTTGAAGGTGATCTTTTTGAAGCTAAACTTGAATTTTTAAATTGAAGTTGACCTTTCTTAAATTAAACTTGAGCTGTTTAAAAATGAAGTTCATTTTTTTAAATTAAACTTGAGCTTTTTTAAAGTGGCATTGACTTTTTTAAATTGAACTTGAGCTTTTTTTAAAATGAACCTGATATTTTTTGAATTAGAGTTAAAAAGGTGTAGTATAGGCTTTTTTTACATTTACTCATTTCAAATTTACTTTTCGGAACTTTACAGATTAACGAGTTGCAGAAGTTGAGCATGAATCCTTGACGCAAACAACCACCGCATTCGCGAAGTGTCTGATGAGCAAGAAATTAACTCTGAAATATTCCATGACGAGGAGCTTTTCAGCAAACGAAATTGGCTTTCAGGGAAATTCGCGCTTTCAACTGTATTGAACGTAAGTGTAACGCAAGGATTGCCTTTCTGTTACAGTTCATGGATAGCCTTTATTTGATTTAACTAATTAAATCAAATGTTTGAAGGACACTGTAAAAACATAAATACAGACGCATGTAGCTAAACAAATGTTATTATATACGAATATGTGTCTGCGTGGGAGGAGAGGTGTTCAAATGCTATTTATGTACTTTATGCTTGCATAATTAAAAACCGGGAGTTTACTGTTGTTTCTTCTGCAGTATCGGTTCTAGCGTGGAAATCAAATATCACCTTAGCACTAATATACAGGAAAGGTTGAACTTGTTTGTTCATAAAAAATAAATGCGTACAAGTGTGCATGTGCGCATGTGTGTTTGAGCCAACATTATTCGTATATTGTATAAGTAAGTAATACACATGGGAAGTTTGCTATATATGCTAATAACCATTTTGCGTTTTTCCACAGAGGCTCTGCCTGATTTGCCTCAATACGCGACCGCTACCAGGAAGGAAGTACGAGTACATGTAGCATTTGGAAGTGAGCTTAAAGAATATTTGCAGATTAAAGGTGCAGTATTTATGTTCAGTATACTCTTACTACTTTGACGTTCTTTTATTCACCTTGTGAGCAAGGAATTAGCACAAAAATAGCTCATCATTTTCCTGATTTGTTCTCTGTTGTTGCAAAACCATTTTAAAATTTCAGGTTTATTCAATGCTCCACACAATCGATTTTATCTGCCAAGAACTGCCAAAATACTGCATGAAAGTGTACGGCAGTTCTTGGCAGATAATTCGATTGTGTGGAGCCTTTTTTATTGAACGTTTGAGTCGTGGCCACTAGCGGCCTCTAGCAGTTCTAGGCAGATCTAAGCAGACGTTCTCGCGAGTACCGCCGACAGCCTCGGCAGAGATAGTCTGCCCTAAAGCGGACGTAGCAACCACTGCGCTGGCACTGCGCTGCGGCGCCACTAACCTCTGCCAAAGACGTCAAGAAACTGCCAAAAACACTGCGCTGATTTTCAACTGGGATGATCTGCAATTTTGAATAATATGCAGTACAAGCAGATCCGTGTCTTTCAAGATAATAGGTGAACTAAACGTAAAAATTGAGATAAGGAAAATACAACGAAATAGAGGGAAATATTAAACACTCTTGCTTGCCTCCACAGTATAGCTGCAGTGCTAGTCACTAGAACTTTTCTCGGTTTTTCCATCACAAATAATCCTACAGCAATACTCATCACAGTAATATCAGCCTCTGTTCCTGACCACCACTCTTTAGAATGTCATATTACTATTGCAAAGGAGAAAATAAATTTTTAATAAATGACCCATCGTTTGAAAAGTCACTGCTCAGTGCAACTGTTTCATGCATGATTAACGTACTAAACAGGCTTACCGAATTTCAAAGACGCCGATGAAATCTGATAATGCTGACATACAAGTTCCAATATTCAACGAAAATTTTACAGCGGCTCTCAGTGAATGTACACCCTACATCACCAAAAAAACTAAGCTAAAACTAAGGACAACAGACCAAATAAAGAGCTGAGAAGAATAAGAGTATAAAAAACATACTTGCATGAGTGCAAGAAGTATAGATCAAGGAGTACCCTACACAACAAATATTAGACGAAGGAAAAGATTATTCGGAAGAAAATCATGGATGCAAAACATTCACACTTTCAACAGCAACAATTAACGGTATGACATAATCTGTAACAAATGTGAGAAATCATTAGTGAGGTCGTCGAATTTAAATTTTTAGACCATAGAAGTAATTTTGAAAACCACTTGGAAATCTTCATTGATCTCAGCAGTTTCTTCTCAAAAACAGGTGCTCAAGTTTTCAATGTTGAATGTAAAATCAACCCATATTAACCTTCAGTTGCAAATTCGTGTCCCACTCCATCTGCACTTCCTAGTGTCAGGTGACCACATCCTCTCAATTTACGAGAATTACGAACAATTTTGTACCTAATGAAAAACGCAAAAGCATCGGACATGGTGGTATTAGCCATCAATATACTAAAGATAGCTTTCCGGTGACAGCACCAATGATTCGTTTGGTAATTCACTGGGTTACAAAAAAAATTTTGGTCTCAGACTAAAATGTGACTAGAGGTTTTTTACTAATTTTGATGTGCTAAATTCCAATTTTTAAACAATTTTGCTCTATGACCTCGAGTTTTATGCTTCCACATACCCTCTTTTTGGTATACGGATTATACAGTGGAGGATAAAATAATACAACACGTTGACTTAATTGCTCAATTCCACATTTCTAGACTACGTACAATTTCGAAAATTGGACTATATATTAACAATGGTACATAAGGTTAATAAAATATCTAAAACTCACAAATATTTGATAGAAAAAATAAATAGGAACATGTATAATTAGTAGGTGAACAAAAGTTTACAACACACTTCAAGATATATAGACATTAATACTTCATTGGATTGCCCTCATAATTAATTATGGCTTTGAGACGTGTAGAGCAGTTCACTAACAGCTTTTTCCAAGTTTCGCGTGCAATCTTATTCCATTTTTCAATGCAAATTTCTTTGAACTCAATGTTGTTTTTGGGACCTATCTTCTGAATCTTCAATTTCAATTCCGTCCACGAGTTTACAATCGGATTCATGTCCGGGGATTGACTTGGCCATTTTAAAATGTTTATCTTCTTCATCCTCAACCATTCCTTGGTTTCGTTTGCAGTATGCTTTGAATCGTTGTCTTGTTGGAAGGTCCTTCCACGTTTCAATTTTGAAAAACGAGCTGAAGGTAGGAGTTGTTCTTCCAATATTTTGCGATATTTCCTGCCATTCATGATTTCTTCAATGATGTGAAGTTTACCTACCCATGATGAGCTGAAATATCCCCATACCATGATTGAGCCACCTCCACCTCCAACAGTGGGTAAGGTGCACTTTGGTTTAAACTCTTCGTTTTGTTGCCTCCTGACATGGTTTGTGTTGTTTCTCCGAAATATTTCGATTTCGGTTTCATCTGACCACTGTACTGAGTTCTAAAACGCTGCTGGCTTGTTCAGATGGTCATTGGCATACTTCAGCTTTGTCTTGACGTGACGTTTTTGGAGAAGAGGTGTCCTACGAGGGGTGCGGGAGCGAAGACCTTCACAGCATAGCACCCTGCTGATCATGTGTTTGCTGGCTTCTATTCAAGATGCCTCGAGATCATCCTTCAATTCTTCACGAGTGGTTTGAGGTCTCTGTACTACTGTTTGGACCAATTTTCGAATAGTACAGTCGTTAATCTTCCGTGGACGGCCAGTTTGAGGCTTGCTGAGAATCGTATTACGGGATTTCCACATACGTATTATGGTTCCATCCTAGGTCAAAGAACACACAGTTGTGCACATATCTTCCGCTATCCCAAACCTTTCTTTCGGAGGTCCACAAAATGTTTGCTAAGGTCTTGGCTGATGTCCTTATTCTCACTCATGCTTACGACCTTACCGAACGAGAGCTGCGGTACCAATGACACGTTATTGGAAGTCAGTGCCGACGAAAGCTCGGTTGCCAAATAGTAGAATGTATTAAAACATTCTGGAATAATCCTTCAATAATTTTTATTTATAATATTGAGAAAAAAGCCGGGTATTGTAAACTTTTGTTCTCGTATTTATTACACATGTCCCTATATATTTTTTCTATTAACTATTTGTGGGTTTTAGAATTATTATTTCCATTTTTATAGTATTGTTCATATTCAAAGTGCTACAGAACAAGAAGTACAAAATTACACACCAAGTAGAAAATTGCCGAATAAACACTCTTTCTATAAAATTTCCAAAAAAATCCGGTTTTTGAGAGACTAGCTGTTTACTGTTTTAATGGATGAAATTTAATTACACAATAACTCGCAATATTAATTTCGGATTTACGTTGCAAGCACTTTTATTTTATGAGAGTTTACAATAATAAAATTTAGTTGTTTTGGTCAAAATACTTGGTCACAATATTTGGTCAAAAAGTTATGGCGAGAATGTTTTGAGTAAGAAAGTAACCTGGTAGCACGATCTGAAACATTCTAAAACCTTGCTAAAACTTTTTACCAAATATCACTAAAACTATATTTCATTATTGTAAATTCTCATAGAATAGAAGTGTTGGTAACGTAAGTTCAAAATAAATATTGCGAGTAACTGTGTGATTAAATTTCACCGTTTATAACAAGTAACAGCTGAAATCTCGCAAATCCGATTTTGTCGGAAAATTTCAGAGAAGAAAATGTGTTTATTTAGCCATTTTCTATTTGGTGTGTAATTTTGTACCTCTTGTTCTGAAGTACCCTGTATAATCAAAATTTCGTAATTGTATGTGGTTTAGAAATAGGAAATCTGGCAATTTAATCAACTTGTTGAATTATTTTGCCCCCCCCCCACTGTATATAACGTGCTTATTTCAGCTGTAACAGCAGCTTAGTACAGATAAAACAACATAGATAAAGGACATTGACGGAATTCAAGTACTTGGATAACACAATCCACACAATTCATAGTACAGCAGATAGTTAAGAGTGTATTTTCTTGGATGATCTGGTGTATTTGACCTCCGGGATGTCACTCTTTCAAGAGCATCCTGTAGAAGGTTCCCATCACGCTAGGGTTCTACTTGGCTTGGTAGTTGCTCTTCATCTTTGTAATGTCTTGGTGGAATCTTTCTCCATGTTCATCACTCACTGCCCCAAGGTTCGGGGAAAAAAGTTAAGGTGTGAGTGAAGAAAGTGAATTCTGAGTGACATTCGTCATCCCATGTCCTCGTAAATCTGTAACAACTTCTCAATAGAGTCTTGGTGATCTCGTACCCGTGTGTTGCCAAGGAAGCCACTGCAGACTGACTTCAATGCTTTCCATGCTCTCAGTTACTTTAAGATAACAAGCTTCTCAAAGTCAATATCGTTCAGCACTTTTCGGATCTGAGGTCGGACGAAAATGCTCTCCTTGAGCTTATCAGCACTGAAACATAGGAAGAGAGGAACAGGGTACACAAATACAGAAAGGCAGTGGCATTTTTGTCAACGGCCTTCACGAAATTTTCCATCAAACCAAGCTTGATTTAAAGAGGAGGAAGAAGCACCTTCTTCATGTCCACTAGACGATTCTTTTCGACACCTTGTTCACCAGGAACGAAAGTGCTCCTAGACCCTTAGCCTTTCTGCTTAAAGTGCTTGGATTCAGTCCGACTGCCCAGAGACAGAGAAAGCAACAGTTCTTCATGAAGCCCGCTTACATTCCCATAAAGAGCCCAAGACCTTGAGATCCCCACGGAGACTCTACTGGTCTTGGTTGTACATGACAGCTTTCAAAAGAAGCGCTATATTATCATATGACTGCTTTAGATGAACAAGGAAGGCATTGAGAATGCTGGAGTATTTACTCCCGTTCTGCAGAAGCACAGCCTTGAGACTTCGGTATGTTCTGAAGAGGGAAGTCATTGTTCGGTCGTGTGCAACTGTCGGGAAGTCCCAACTCACGGAGCAAAAAAAATTGGCTCTGTTCCAAAAAGAAGTGAATGGCTTAAAACCTAATGAAGGAAGAATTTGACCAGAAGAAGACAATGAACAGCTTAGTCTCCCGTCTGGACCGGTTGGAAAGAAAGGAAGAACGTAAAGAATTCGAGAGCAAAAAATGGACTCCAGTTATTTCAGGGGAACTGCCGTCATCACATGCAGGTGGAGATTGTAAGGAAACTGTTGGATAACTACTGAAGGAAAAAATAAACATCATCCTTAATAACTTTAACATCACTGCAACAAACAGAATCGGGAAAAACTGTATCTGGAAACGAGGAAAGAAGAAATATCACATTCGAACTATGATACCACGAAAAGTAGCCAAAAAAATGGACTTCTAGTTGTATGATTAAAACAAAGTTCTATGTAAATAAAAATATCTTACCTTTGTGAGCTAAAATTCTGTACGTTCTAAAAATTACCAACAGAAAATTTAAGTAGAAATATGAATCACAAAAAATCTGTTTGGAAAGATCAGTGTCACAAATTTTCACAAAAGATTCCTAGACAAACAACCAAAAGACCTAAAACAATCAACACGCCTGAAGAGCTCGATCAATACTGGCCGCAGCAAGTGAGCAAGATCAATAAAGAAAATATTTGTTATTCGTATACCAGAATTCGTGTAAAGTCGATTTTTACCATGATTTTTCCTTTTTTCAACTAGAAGCTCCTTTCTGCATTATTTACGGATATTTTGTGTATGTCAAAATTTGGTAGAACTTCCCTAGAAAATATAATTAATCAAGATTTTCATTTCAGTTATAGTATATTGATGTCATTCCATTAAATCTATTTAATTTCATTTTACTTTCAATTTTTGCGTTATTTACGCTCATTTAAATTTGCTCCAGCTATCGTTGCAGCTTCTACTGATAGTACAAGCATCCAAGGCCTTCACGTCAGGAATTTCCTTTTGATTTCTACTCGTTTATCTTTTGTTTGCAACGCTTTTTTTGTATTAACAGTTTGGGTTTCTATTTGTGTGTTCCCTATGTTATAGAATCCAAGAATATTTCAGCCACAAAAGGTCTTTGTGTTAAATCATTTACAATATTTTTATTGCACTGTAAATAAAAATACTTTGTTCCCACCATGTTTCTTGATTTTCTAAAATGATTTGATTTAGCTGACAATAACATCTCTTTCGCAACTCCATTATATTATAACTCATTATGTCATATCTTGCTAATGTCCGTAAGATTTTGCTTATAATTTTTTGAAACAAATGCTACTTATAAGGGCTTAAATAAAAGTCTTTCGAGGATATGCTTTTTATAAGCGCTAAAGGAAAATCTTTCGAGCACGTGCTTCTTATATATAAGGGCTTAAAGAAAAGCTTTCGAACATGTGCTTTACGTGTGCTTTTCTAATTTCATTGATAAATATGCAGTCGTTGATGCTTTTGAGAAAAGCATGTAACGTGTAACATCCGCTACTGGCTTTTCATCTGTTCACAAAGGCGTCAAAAGTGAACACACTTCACACATAACGTGAAATGCAAATGCAATTTGAGTGAACTGATTTGCAATCAGTTCACTCTGATTTTGTGTTAACTTACTTCCTTTCTATATTTCTTCATATCCTTTTCTCAACTCTTTCTTTTCTTCGATCAGTCCGTGATCGAAAGAAAAATACATGAACCGTTAGAAAATAATTTTATAGAATTTCCAGAAGCTCTACTAGATTACTCCGTTAACACCACACTCCAATGTGGTTGCAAAATATACGATCTTAACGATAAAATGTCTATCTCTTCATTTCCCTTTTGTGTCCCAGGATGTTAGTTACCTATATTTCAAAATTTTGAACCACTTTATTACAAACCTTTAATCCCAATAGTATTCGTAGTTCTTTTCAGCGAACATACCTAAATATTTTCATTTTCATTATTACAGATAAAGAAGTTGAAGCAATTTGCAATTCTTCAACATTTCAAAACCAAAATGCATCAGACGAAAAAATCAGTAACCGAAACTATACAAAAAATCATTCTGTAATGATAATAAATAATTAAAATCGAGGTTCTAATGAGACTGACCCCATCACACACGATAGTTGCAATCAAAGGCCAATAAGTGGGGCAAATTTGAAAAATACCTGTGCAAAGCCTTCATCTCTACGAATATTCCACTAAACAAATAAAGAAACAACAATTTCAACAATTTTTTCGCTAAAATACACTGGTTGGAACGTACCTGACCAGTCAACATTACGAAAGTATTACGTTAATGAAATATATGAAAACGATTGGAGTTTACATAGAAAAATTGCAGCAGGACAGAAATTATGGGAGACACTGGATGAAACAACAGATATAAAACAATAGTATATATAGTCTATTTTGTTTTTGGCATCATGGGAAGTGAGGAAGAGAGTGAAAAATGTTATCATGCAAACATTAAAGTACTACAAAAAGTTAACCATTCAACCATTGCTGTTTTCTTCAATGACATTCTTCAAAGTTTATGGCCGCAACAAATGCAATATGAAAATTTTCTATAAGCTTCTACAGCTGCAGCACCATATACATATGTGCAAATCTATGCAAGCTTTACAATTTCTCCATCCTAAGATGGTTCATGTGACTTACAAAACTCAAGCGATGCACAGAGTAGCTGGCTTAGTCCGATCACATTTTCCATTAATATATAAGCTCATCGCTACTGACATAAGCATATTTGCCAAACAACAGGCACCTGATATTCCTTTGTCACCTTCACCGGTTCTTACTAGGTGGGGAACATAGATTGATGTTGCGACTTACTACTGCAATAACCATGAAAAAATCTATGAAATTATTATGAATCTAGACAAGTCGCAGGCTGTATGCAGTGAAGAATGTCAAGACGTAATGCAGAATGTTGAAGTTATCCCTAGTTCAAGTTTCGTTTCCTCAACTTTTGCTATCTTATCGACCAGTATCAAGAAACTCAAAGCTACAGCGGGATTCCCTCTTTCAAATTCTCAGATTCGATTAAAGTGACAAGTAGTGTCTAGACAGCGCCCAAGAAACAATAGAAACAATATCGTAGGAGATATAACAAATTTGAGACCTTGATTAAAAATCATGGGCTACTCAACTTTGAAATAAATTAATTTAGTTCCTGCAGGTAGCTCCATTGATAACAAAGATGAATTTGTCAAAACCATGACTCCTCGAGAAACATGTAGCTTCAAGCATGCTCCGGTCGTGCCATGCGATGTCGAAAGAGTATTTTTGCAATACAAGAATGAACTCGCCGATAACAGGAGGAGCTTCAAGTTTGAGAACCTGAAAGCTCATTTAATAATTGAATGCAATGAAAAAAATTAGCAACAGTTGCTAGATCACGGGCATATTTAGTTGAATCAATTGTTATCGCGCTTTATTTGAATGCAAAAGAAACGTTTGCATTTAATTTGCTTTATTTCATTCCTTTAAACACCTAAATGTTATCTTGATTAAAATTTCACTAAAGTTCCTTTGATCATTACAAAGTTTTCATTGAGTTAAGAAAAAATTCAAGAAATTTTTGAGTCTATCTGACTTAAAAAGCATGTACACTATAGTATTAAGCTTGTCAAGCTTATTAAACATAAGCTGAAACGTTTTTACAGCTTGTTTTTTGGAGCAAATAGAGCATTTGTTTGAAGCTTATAGAGCTTACCTCGTAAGGGTTTACAGTCACAGCCCTAATTATGACATTAGAGGAGTTACATTTGATTAGGTTAAATCGTCCCTAACAAACCGGAAGCAATATGTTGCCATTAACGATGTCCAATCGGAACTACTGACAATTAGCTATGGAGTACCTCAAGGATCTGTCCTCGGGCCTCTCATATTTCTAATCTTTGTCAACGATATGGTTAAATCTATTTCATTTTCCAAATTCATACTTTTCGCCTTAAAGAGCACGCTTTCTAAGGCTCTTCCTAATAAAAATCACATTTCAATTGAAGAAAGTGTAGATAACGAGCTGCACAAGGTTTCATTGTGGCTCAAAGCTTATAATATAAGCCTCAATATAGATGAGACAAAATGCATTATAATCTTATTCAAGCGGAATTAGTATCTGAAGCGCATTAAGATTGGTGGTCATACAAACCAACTCTTGTACTGAGTCTTGAGTCTGGTCTTTCACGTTACGCAACACATCGCTTTCTTATGTTGTTAGTGTGAAGTTGAGCATTTATAGAGCGAATATCATGAATGCGTTGTGTGATTTGAAGCATTTTCTTTCAGGCAGTAAACTTGGTACTTGTCTTGCTAAGTTAGCACAAAAAATGATTTCAAATTTATGTCATTTTGATCATTTTTTTCAATACAGAATTACCTACCTCTAACCATTGCACTTTCAACATTGTTCCCTGGTATCACAGAAGCCAACGATCATATGTCAATTTACGTAGAGACTGACCAAGGCGTTTCATCATGCTGTATCCCGGTCTTCATATATCTTTCATTATATTCATTTGTAAACATTAGGTATTAAACTTAGTGTTTGATGGGAGTGTGTTTTTATGTTTTTCTCTCAATTTCATGTCGAAACATTGATTTGGAATGATATTTTAAACATTTTAAACAATTTTTATATTAACCATTTATTCACCACAAGCGATGCAACAGTAAATTGTTTCTTACGGGTATTAAAAAGGACGCCTTTGAGTATAGCTGCTTCTGGGCCCGATTAAGTTCAGCGACTTCTAGGACATTTTTTGATGTGTACAATTATTTTTAACCAAATTCACTTAACCTCGTTCCATAATAGACAGATCAATGGATTAATTTGCTCTAGATTCTATACTTTATTTTACAACAATAGTTAATACTGGCAAGATGAGAACAGTATATTCTAGAAAAAACTCAAGATCAGACTAGAGATCTATGTCGTTAATCATGCATGGTAAATTACCTACAGAAAATGAATCTCAAAACAGGAAAGGTTCGAATTGATTTTCTTACGTGATCAATATTCCAATAGAAATAGGGGTTCAACATTCGTTTTGAAAGCTTTGTAAACACGTTTTCACACGGATCTCAGTAGGGATTGAATTCAGAGTCTTGGTTGTAATGAGGAGGATACTGTTTTGTGACCGAGCTTTTTAATAATGTGGGATGAAGTTACTTCTATTTCATGTTTAATGATCATGAAGACCAGTTTGTGTAGTTAACAATTCTTGAAGGTTTTTGTTGCTCTCATTATTCAGTGTTTTATACATGAAATTGCAAGTGAATAGCCTGTAGAGATCCACAAGCACAAGCATTTTAAACATTTGAATGAAACATTCGTGTGGGCACTATATTCTATTTATTAACAGCTATAATTTTTGTATCCTAATGAGCAGTTGATTTTATTTTTATCAGTTTCATGTCATGCTTCTTTTCTGTATTTAAATACGGTGAAATGAGCGTTCGATAATATGTTTCCAAAGCGCAAGATAAAAATCGCCCTTTTAATTCTATTATATTTCCAAAGCTTTTCAGGTAGTACGTTTTTACTTTATTAAAGATTCCTTTGTAGTTTCATTGTTTAGCACTGATAAGTGTAACATGCTCTTTAAAGGTCTAATGTTAAAGGTCCCAAGAACTTACAGGAGCAAGTTTCTTCAATTTCACCACAACTTATCTTAATGCGAGGAAGAGACGTACTCCGCTTGTTTGACAATATAACGTATTTTGTTTTATGGATTTTGAGGACTATTTTTTTAGCTTTGAGTCACATTGAAACCTTTTGCAATTTGTAATTTACACTTTCTGCAATTGAACTGGGATTTTCATCATGATGAGCTGTAGAAAGCGTGCTGTCGTCAGCAAAATGTATGAATTTGAAAACTGAATTGACTTAACAATATCGTTGATTCAGATGGAAAATTAAATAGTCCAAGGACAGATCATTGCAGCACCCCTTGGCTAATTGTTAGTAGCTCTGATTGTGCCCCGTCAATGGCAGCGTATTTTTTCCGATTTGTAAGGTATGATTTGAACCAATCATGTGCAACTCCTCTAATGCCAGAATAGAGGAGTTTCGAGACTGACATGTTAATAACTACGCAATCGAATGTTTTTCAAAAGTCAAGAAACGCGCAGAAAACAAGCTTTCTTGCATCTATACTCGAATAAAGATATTGTAAATGATTTAAAACAGCCTGTGCTTTTTTTAACGAAAACCAGATTGTTTCTCGTAGAGAAATGATTTCGTTTTAAATGATAACACACCTTTTTATGTACACTTTTCTGGAATGTTTCGCTAATTGGCAGTACAGACACAGATCTATAATTGTCAAGGCAAGTTTTATCACAATTTTTGAAAATAAGGGCCATTCTGAAAATTTTGAGAGAGTTCTGGAAATAACTAGGAAAAGGAACTGGTTAATAATGTTGAATGTGAACGGTGCTTTTATAACAGCTGTGCTTTTAGTGTTTTAGGTAAAAAATCTTTTTAATCCACTTGATTTTTTTTGCAAGTTTGTTCAGCACGCAATTGCATCAGAGGAATTAATAGACGTAAAGAAAAATGAGTTGTTTGCACGGAAATGATCATGGTTCACTGGAAGTACCATTAGCAAATATTTTTTCCTACATTTACAAAAAGTTATTGAACCCAGTTGCAATTTCCTTTATCTTGTGATATTTAAAATTATTTTGAATGATGGACTCAACTGTTTTCGTTGCACTATTATTCGGTATATAGATAAAATTAAGCAGGCTTAGGTTTTTTTTAATACCACTTTTAAATTGAGTGAATTTGAGCGAAAGGTAGTTTTTCAATGTTTTTATTTGATTCAAGGGGATCTCCTACTCTGGACTTACCTCATTTCTTCAAATTTCCCTGTACACATTTCTATAGCACATAGGGGAACAAAAATGCATACAGACAGGTAAAATTAAATTCTGAACACATTTCCTTCTAAAGAAATTTTCAATTTTCGGCATGAAAAAAATGTACTGTGCGAAAACATGAAATTATTTATATTTCTCAGAGCAAAACCCTACTCCTTCTACAATTTTCAACGTAGAAGCTTGATTTTAGTCTCATTCGACGCGGAAAGACTGTAGCAACTGGAAAATGCTTCTTTTTTTGAATTTTGAATTAGACAAAAGTTTTAACTTTATTTTTTCTAAACAATTTCTTAATTTTCCTAATTTATCAAATTTCAGGATTTTTGAATTTCAATTGCAACGAGGTATGAATATAAAATTGAATTCTGAACATATCTGCTTCTATAAACTTTTTTGATTTTTGCAAAAGAAAAAAATTTATTGGGCAAACATGTAAAATTGTATACAGGGTGTTTTTTTTTACTTTGTACAAACTTCGAACTTAGGAACAAAAACTCAAAATAAATCGATTTTCATGAATGACAAAATGTCCAAAACTCATTAGTAATCGAGTTATGGCGTCGCAAAGCATGTTTAGAAGTGCATG